>JAHLJT010004959.1:0-20419 GCA_031308135.1 Acheta domesticus | reverse complement strand
AACCAGGTATCTTCCACCAGCGGGACATCGCTCTAGCTTGGACACGCTCTATGCTCCCGTCTGGCCTCTCGGGATGTTTAGTAATGTAGTGCGTGTAAGTGTGTGTGTGTGTGATGTGTGTGTGTAAGTGGTGAGGATAGGAGAAGGAAGAGGAAGGAAAAATCGCGCGCGGTCCGTGGCCCGTTTGTCAGGGTACTGCTCCGGCGTTCGCCTGATGGTGATCGGAGAAACCACGGAAAACTACCGATCAGAACCGCCGGCAGCAGGAACTCTCCTCCAGACAGCGACTGAATTCGACCTAGCTGACCAGCCAGTGTCGAAAATCCTGCCGCCGTCGGGACCCGAACCTAGGACCTCCCGGTCGGAGGGACTGCAGTGACATCAGTTGATGCACTGAGTCATTTCTTCTGATGGGGGGGGAGGGTGGGGCATAGTATTTCCAAATTTCACTTTGTGACGCTCCTAAGCCACAAGTCTGGCGGATAGGGGGATAGGATCAGAGGGTCAAAACTCGCTAATGAGAGGGGGGATCACTACAGGCAAGGAGTAGGAGCCCTGGCCTTGGTATTTATTGAGAAGCACTCACTTCTTTAAACACAGTTATTGCTATGAATTTAGCTATGATAATGCAGCCATCTGAGAGGGGCTCAAGGCTCTAGAAAAGGTGATACAGGTCGCACGTGGCACACGTTCTCCACACAGCTCTCGGTCTTGCAGCACCCATCCATCATGGCGCCAGTCACCAGTCCCGCCCACAAGCAGTCCAAAGCTCAAAAGAAGAAGGTTTCTAGGGGGCATGGGATTATATGAGCTCGGCTCACGTCACACTTATTTTGAAGTGCGAGTCGTTCCAGGTGCCACATCATTTGCAAAACCAGTGCGTCCCGGGGAGCGCCCAATTTTGTTTCTGCGTCCAGTTCTGTTCCTTTCCTTGGCTGCTGAGTCGTCAGCAGGTCGAGCCGCAAACATCCGTCATTGAAAAAACTCAAAATCAAAATTTTAAATTCAAATTTGAAAAACCTTTTCAACGTAACCCCTATAGAGTTGTAAATCATATAAAAGGCCACATAAAGCTGCACAATGGCACCTGTTCCAGCTTTCTATCTTAACTTGGTGAGTTTCTACATCAATTTAAAAATTTTCGGGAACCCAATTTTGCATATTTTTACATGGCTGTATTTCAGAAACGGGTGGAAATATTTTACTCAAAATTTGTAATTGTCTTATACTTCATTCATTCTACCAATGTGTAAAATTTCATCTGAATCTAAAATGGTGAGGTAAAATTTTAATTAAAACTGTTTTGATTTAATATGGAATGACAAATATGTTTATGAAATTACCACAGTTTTAGGCAAGATTTAGGTTAAAATATTTTCAGTGTTTTAATTCTAGCAGAGAAATATTTTGAACTTGTAGTACATTTGATCCTTTCCATGGGCACCCAAATGACGTTGCTTTTGGAGAAACTATTAAATATTAACTGTTACTGCAAATTCACCTTTTCTGTGTCGGTTCCTAAAACCAGAGCCCTGGCTGTAAGCAAACGCCGGAATTACCACGAAATCTGAGATTAAGCTTGGCGACAGTTTTCGAGTCTTATCTAACATCCGATAAGCGTTGAAAGACGAAACTCTTATTTATTCTTGATATGATATAGATTTCGTGTGACGATGTTTGTACGGGATTACATTAACATGTATCCTAGAGAAAAGAATGTTGTTGATCCCCATGGTTGAATAAATTAGACACGCATTGAAAGACACACGTATTTTTATGTTGTATCGACTTCCTCGCAGTAATAATCATTTCACGCAGTAATGATCGTAGCAAAGCGTGGTTATCTGACTACAGAATAGTTGTCTGATTACATCGCACGTATCATTCTTTTGACCACGTTGCATGTGATTAAGACATATCGTACGTAATTAATTACATCGTTTATGTATTCGGAGACCTGGATAGGAATGAGAAAGACACAACACGAATTTTAACTACACGGAGCCGAAATAGAGCGTCATTGAGACGAATCAAGATGATTTGATGAAAAAGTGATTTGAAGAACGATGGCCAAAGGTATGTCTTTCAGTAGAGTAGAGATGTTGCTGAATTCCAATTACAATTTGTGGAGTTTGTAAATGACAGCGTTAATTAAGTCCAGGCATTTATTTCACATTATTTCGAAAGATGAACCTAAACTTGTAGAAGGTGATCGAAACAATGGAAGAATCTGGGAAGAATTGAATCATAAGAACGATGAGGTATATGGATTGATAATTTTGTCTCTATCGAAGGAAAAGGTACTAGCTAGTAGAGAAATTACCAGATCAAAAGATTGTGGAAAACTTTAGAGAAGAGACGTGAAGATACGGAAAACAAAGATTGTATATGTTGAAAAGGTGAATCGCGAAAATCGAAAAATTCGAAAACGAGTCGATTCAAGATTTTTTATAAGGGTCTAAGGTTTAGCTTGCGAGATTTTGGAATTGGGATTTAACCTAGACGATGAAGAACTTGTTTACTGTGTGATTAACGGTTTGCCTAAAGAGTATAGTGAAGTGACAACGGCGCTACACGCTAATCCTGATGTCAATTTTGAAATGGTACGGGAATGACAGATAAAATTCGAAAAGAAATATTTGCAATAAATAAAAAAAGAAATTTAGTAGCCCTTAGGACTAAAGAAGTGAAGAAATTTAATTGTTATGTCATTAATTGTTATTTATTTAATCATTACTTGATTGTAACGTATATTTCTTGAGCAACAAATAAAATTGTTGTTTAAATCCCAAGGACGAATTCATCACGATTTCAGGAAATCGAGGAATTGGAAACAAGCCTTTCGAACGAAGTCTTCTGCAAAGAAGAAGACTTTGTCTACGAGGTAAAGAAAATAAGGGAGCCGCAAGTACTCGGGGAAAAAAGACTGATTGGACGAAGATGATCTTTTCGATCCGGAAAGGTTTCGACTCATCCCCATGTACGTGTTCGTGGCTCGACGTCTGGACCCGAACCTGTTCTCGAGAATCGTGTACTTTTTCGAGAGGAAACGGTGGCCTCTGTGTTCCGAACTGCCGCACCAAGTGAATCGGTTTTGCAGGTTGTGGGGCATCGAGGGAGAATTCAAGGACATGCCGGCGTTCGCTCCCGAGTGGGTCTTCCACTTGCAGCTGATGAACAACAGCTCGTTTTGGAGCGTTCTTCGCTACTTCTTCCGATTTGGCAAGTTCCCTTCGTGGGATCACATTCCGTCGTTGTACACGGACTGGTTCGAGAAACTGGAACTAGGCGAGTTCGAGTACCCGTCAATCACTAAATTCGAGAAGATTCTTCAAGACGTGAAGAAGCGTTACAAGATTCTCATGGAATGGCGACTGAAGTTGACGGAGATGCAGTTTGCGAAGGAGAAAGATCATTTCGCTATAAAGATTTCTTCAAAGAACCTGGAAGATCCAGAAGATGCACTTGAATGTTCATGATTGTAATAAAGTACTCTTTTTACGTAAATATTTATTTATACTGTGTGTTTCAACCGCCATCCATGTACTTTTCTGGGACTATCGAATACTCAGTAATTGCAAACGAAAACATTAGAAGAATGTATACGGAACAAATAATTGTTCAAGAATACCTAGTATCGATGAGTAGGCCAAAGAAAAAAAACTCAATCATATGTTTTAGAGATAGCGCAAATATAAATAAAATGTAGAAAAATGTAATTTTATCACGGAAATTGATTGAATAGCCCTCATATTTCATTTTCCATAAATAGAAATTTATTCAATTTGTTTATTGAACTAATTTTTATTAAAATTCTTATTAAGTTAAGTTTCACTGCATTCGTAAAGGAGTATGAAAAAATATCCGTTCGCAGAACCTTATCTATAATAGAGAGAATTATAAAAATGCCCGTAGAACTTTGTGATACTATACTTCTTCGTACCTTTAATACTTATTACTATTGGTTCGCATTATTATGTATTTAGGTAAATTTACAATTCATTTTCCAGAAAATATAATTTATGGAAGGAGACGTAATTAATTGATGGAGGTAAAGTAAGGTAATAAATTACAGCAATTCTCGCCTGCAACTAATGTGGACGTATCTTTCTTTTATTTTGTTAATATGCTCTTTACCAAAGTACTTTCTTGCATTAGTTGAAGTTAAATACCCTTGGGACAAAACCGATACATCGAGAAACACTGTTATCAGAACGAGGCTTATTCTCCTACAGCGTATGTTCAGCGTAAGTTCGATGCCACTGTTGTGTTTTTATCTGCTTTTTTCGATTAATTCAGGTTTGATTTCGTTTAACGTTTGGTGAACTTTTTTTTATAAGACGTATCTTTTAGGTTTGGAAGGAATCGTTTGGGCAATTTTGGCTGTTATAATGTGACAACTGATACTTGCAAATTACAGCAGTCGTGAACATTAGAAATGATATCAATTATAGCAACCTTCGTATATTAACTGTAGATATAGCTTGTGGTTATTGAGATTTGGTCATTTAAATAAATAAATAAAACAATTTAATTTACCGACGTTTCGGGAATTTATTTCACCACAAAATATAAGATTAGAACAGGTAAAGAATCATTGAATGTTAACAATACCCTTGAGAGATAGTTAAGTTTGGTTCCATGGTGGCTAGTTGTACTCTTTATATCAGTAACTTACTGATTAAGAAATTTAAATGCGTTGAATCACAACATACTAGATATGTACAACCTTAAGGCAGATTTAGTGCAGGAAAGTGCTACATCTTTATGTATGTGGCTAGCTGCGCAGTACCTTGCTACGTGATAGCTGTAAAAGTGCTTTATTGAATGTCGACGAAAAGCTTAATTTAAGAAATCGCATATTTTCAGTCAACAGAATGTAAATGTCATCCTTTTTATCTACATTCATATGCCAATATTTTATTCTTCAAAATTGTACACATTTTTCATCAAGGCTTCTTAAATTGTTTACGTCAATGTGTGCGTCAATTTAAGGGACTGTTAAACGAAATATTTCATCAATATTTAATCGGAGAATATGTTGTGCATAGAATGCACCACTTTGTATGTAAGTACTAAAATCAACGTAATAATTAAAAACTCTTTAAAAAAGAAAATGAAAAGACAATAAAATTTATCAAATCAAGAGTGGTTACTGGATTAATAAGGAACAATTGTAATAAAAACATGAGTCCATTCAAATCGTTAACTTTACATTCCTGTATAATTGGGAAAGTTATGTAATGCTGCGCGAAAACTGGGCGGATTTTTGGCAGAAAAACTCTTATTACACCGCCCTAGTAACGAAAAAGTGGATCAATCCAGTTTCTAAATTAAGAAAAAAAAACGAACACGTGGTACAGCCAGAATGCCTGTTTTGTGGGTCCACGGTACCGAAAAACCCAATTCAAAGCAAAACGTCCGTCCCGTCCGTCCCGTCCGTCCCGTCCGTCCCGTCCGTCCCGTCCGTCCCGTCCGTCCCGTCCGTCCCGTCCGTCCCGTCCGTCCCGTCCGTCCCGTCCGTCCCGTCCGTCCCGTCCGTCCCGTCCGTCCCGTCCGTCCCGTCCGTCCCGTCCGTCCCGTCCGTCCCGTCCGTCCCGTCCGTCCCGTCCGTCCCGTCCGTCCCGTCGTCCCGTCCGTCCCGTCCGTCCCGTCCGTCCCGTCCGTCCCGTCCGTCCCGTCCGTCCCGTCCGTCCCGTCCGTCCCGTCCGTCCCGTCCGTCCCGTCCGTCCCGTCCGTCCCGTCCGTCCCGTCCGTCCCGTCCGTCCCGTCCGTCCCGTCCGTCCCGTCCGTCCCGTCCGTCCCGTCCGTCCCGTCCGTCCCGTCCGTCCCGTCCGTCCCGTCCGTCCCGTCCGTCCCGTCCGTCCCGTCCGTCCCGTCCGTCCCGTCCGTCCCGTCCGTCCCGTCCGTCCCGTCCGTCCCGTCCGTCCCGTCCGTCCCGTCCGTCCCGTCCGTCCCGTCCGTCCCGTCCGTCCCGTCCGTCCCGTCCGTCCCGTCCGTCCCGTCCGTCCCGTCCGTCCCGTCCGTCCCGTCCGTCCCGTCCGTCCCGTCCGTCCCGTCCGTCCCGTCCGTCCCGTCCGTCCCGTCCGTCCCGTCCGTCCCGTCCGTCCCGTCCGTCCCGTCCGTCCCGTCCGTCCCGTCCGTCCCGTCCGTCCCGTCCGTCCCGTCCGTCCCGTCCGTCCCGTCCGTCCCGTCCGTCCCGTCCGCCCCGTGTGACATCTTCCAATTTCGCAATTTTAGTAGCGCCTCAATGCCATTTTCTTAAAAATGGTTAAAAATTTTGAAAAACATAATTGCCATTTCGAACGGGGTTTTAGTGTACTTTAATATTTTAAATTTAAGCACTTTCAAAAAAAAGCACTTTGGGCGGCGATAGAAAGCAGCTGGTAAAACTGTATGGCAATTCCAAAAGGCTGGCCCAGACCTAAGGAAATAGAAAACGAATACGGGACAGTCTGTGCCATTCTGTAGCACTAGTTCATTATCAGGGTCCGGCAATACATTTTTTTTTCCCGAAAATTCGGCGTTTTTTCACGCAGTATTACATAACTGTCTATCTACTGTGTAGGGAGGAAGTAAAAATGGTGTATGACGCACGTGGTAAAAGTGACATGCGACGCTCGTGTGTGGCCAGTCTTAAATGAAAGGAAAGACTGAAAGGAATGCCAATCTTTTTGCTTTCACTCTATCGCGTACGGAGAAGACAGAAAGCTGCGGGGAAAAGAGGCGAATTTTCGCGCAGTATTACATAACTATCTATCTACTGCGTAGGGAGGAAGTAAAAATGGTGTATGACGCACGTGGTAAAAGTGACATGCGACGCTCGTGTGTCGCCAGCCTTAAATGAAAGGAAAGACTGAAAGGCATGCAATCTTTTTGCTTTCTCTCTATCGCGTACGGAGAAGAGAGAAAGCTGCGGGGAAAAGAGGCGAATTTTCGCGCAGTATTACATAACTGTCTATCTACTGCGTAGGGAGGAAGTAAAAATGGTGTATGACGCACGTGGTAAAAGTGACATGCGACGCTCGTGTGTCGCCAGCCTTAAATGAAAGGAAAGACTGAAAGGCATGCAATCTTTTTGCTTTCTCTCTATCGCGTACGGAGAAGAGAGAAAGCTGCGGGGAAAAGAGGCGAATTTTCGCGCAGTATTACATAACTGTCTATCTACTGCGTAGGGAGGAAGTAAAAATGGTGTATGACGTACGTGGTAAAAGTGACATGCGACGCTCGTGTGTCGCCAGCCTTAAATGAAAGGAAAGACTGAAACGCATGCAATCTTTTTGCTTTCTCTCTATCGCGTACGGAGAAGAGAGAAAGTTGCGGGGAAAAGAGGCGAATTTTCGCGCAGTATTACATATCTGTCTATCTACTGCGTAGGGAGGAGGTAAAAATGGTGTATGACGCACGTGGTAAAAGTGACATGCGACGCTCGTGTGTCGCCAGCCTTAAATGAAAGGAAAGACTGAAAGGCATGCAATCTTTTTGCTTTCTCTCTATCGCGTACGGAGAAGAGAGAAAGCTGCGGGGAAAAGGAGCGAATTTTTGCGCAGTATTACATAACTGTCTATCTACTGAGTAGGGAGGAAGTAAAAATTGTGTATGACGCACGTGGTAAAAGTGACATGCGACGCTCGTGTGTCGCCAGCCTTAAATGAAAGGAAAGACTGAAAGTCATGCAATCTTTTTGCTTTCTCTCTATCGCGTACGGAGAAGAGAGAAAGCTGCGGGGAAAAGAGGCGAATTTTCGCGCAGTATTATATAACTGTCTATCTACTGCGTAGGGAGGAAGTAAAAATTGTGTATGACGCACGTGGTAAAAGTGACATGCGACGCTCGTGTGTCGCCAGCCTTAAATGAAAGGAAAGACTGAAAGGCATGCAATCTTTTTGCTTTCTCTCTATCGCGTACGGAGAAGAGAGAAAGCTGCGGGGAAAAGAGGCGAATTTTCGCGCAGTATTACATAACTGTCTATCTACTGCGTAGGGAGGAAGTAAAAATTGTGTATGACGCACGTGGTAAAAGTGACATGCGACGCTCGTGTGTCGCCAGCCTTAAATGAAAGGAAAGACTGAAAGGCATGCAATCTTTTTGCTTTCTCTCTATCGCGTACGGAGAAGAGAGAAAGCTGCGGGGAAAAGAGGCGAATTTTCGCGCAGTATTACATAACTGTCTATCTACTGCGTAGGGAGGAAGTAAAAATTGTGTATGACGCACGTGGTAAAAGTGACATGCGACGCTCGTGTGTCGCCAGCCTTAAATGAAAGGAAAGACTGAAAGGCATGCAATCTTTTTGCTTTCTCTCTATCGTGTACGGAGAAGAGAGAAAGCTGCGGGGAAAAGGAGCGAATTTTTGCGCAGTATTACATAACTGTCTATCTACTGAGTAGGGAGGAAGTAAAAATTGTGTATGACGCACGTGGTAAAAGTGACATGCGACGCTCGTGTGTCGCCAGCCTTAAATGAAAGGAAAGACTGAAAGGCATGCAATCTTTTTGCTTTCTCTCTATCGCGTACTGAGAAGTGTGAAAGCTGCGGGGAAAAGAGGCGAATTTTCGCGCAGTATTACATAACTGTCTATCTACTGCGTAGGGAAGAAGTAAAAATGGTGTATGACGCACGTGGTAAAAGTGACATGCGATGCTCGTGTGTGGCCAGTCTTAAATGAAAGGAAAGACTGAAAGGCATGCAATCTTTTTGCTTTCTCTCTATCGCGTACGGAGATGAGAGGAAGCTGCGGGGAAAAGAGGCGAATTTTCGCGCAGTATTACATAACTGTCTATCTACTGCGTAGGGAGGAAGTAAAAATGGTGTATGACGCACGTGGTAAAAGTGACATGCGACGCTCGTGTGTGGCCAGTCTTAAATGAAAGGAAAGACTGAAAGGCATGCAACCTTTTTGCTTTCTCTCTATCGCGTACGGAGAAGAGAGAAAGTTGCGGGGAAAAGTGGCGAATTTTCGGCGGAAAACACTCTCATTTTTTGTTATTTTATTGCGCCACTCGGCTTCGAGTCTCAAGAAATCTTTCCTACTCGAAAAATAAAAGGTTACTTTTACCACTTGTATAATAACTATTACGCGCCCTTTCCCCCCTTTTTTTGGCTTCAGTGTGCGGCGACGATGGCAAATGCTACCACCGCTTTACCCGCTCCGCCCCGGCAGGCCAGGGAACGTCAACGCAAGGCGGGTTATGGCTAGCGGCACACGAGCGTCAAAAGACGGACGTTTATGTGCGTCCGTCGTTGCATGGATACCGTGGCACGCTAGCGCACTGCACTGTCGTCTGTCGCGTAGCAGTAAACGGACGTTAGCCGCTAGAATGCGAACGCTATCCTGACGGACGTTGTAGCTTCTTAGGCTTCCAAAGCGCGCAGAACACACGGAGTACTAGCGACGTACGCTGTACGTTCTTTGAGCCGCGTTTAAACGAGCTGCAAACGTTTTTCCATTCATAAAATGTATAGATTCAAAGAAACATTAAGTGCATTTGTACGCATTTATTCTGATGGTACACTTCAGGCGGTACACTTGGTATCTTGTAGTTGAATACGATCATGTAATTTCGAGAATCTTTGAACGAAAGCTCGAATTTTCGAAAACAAAATCTCATTATCGCGGCAAAAACTCTGTAGTTTGTAAAATCTTCTCTTCAAAAGGCGCTCGCTATTAATGGGATGAACCCATCATCTCTTAAATACGTTTAATTCTAATGTAACACAATTGCTAACTCGGCGGCATCCTTTTTGCTAACACAAAACCACTGGGTCTCCGGTGTGTTGCATTTGACGTCCGTTGCACGGCGGTGATGGTAGTCGTGTGACCTGTGAAGCAACGGACGTCAAATTGACGAACGTCGTTTCCCTGCTCTTCGATAAAAGGAAAAGCTGAAAAGGCATGCAATCTTTTTGTTAGATATTGAAGGGGACACATGGACGCTGACACAACTAAAAGTTAATTCATCAGATAAAAATATTCCATTACTTGAAAGATCATTAGAGAGCGAATTTATATTATTTTGCATATGTTTGTTCATTGCTTCAGAGCATAACTAAGTGAAATTTAATGACATTTGGTTAGAACTGAATTTATTGTAGATTAATATGTTAGTGCATATTTGGCAGATTTTTCCTGTTGGTGCATATTCGTGTAATTATAGGGATATATTTAGCATATTTCGTTAAAATAGAGACTTATCTCTAAAACGTTTTATCTTTTCTTACTATCTATTTATTTGATCACGTTGATCGATTATAAAGTTTTTGTCACAATTTGCGTTTTTTCTTCTTTTCTATAGATGAAACAGTACTTGTGCAAATGTCGGAAAACTTCTTGCTATATCTTTTTTTAAACCAGGCATAAGAAATGAAACAAGCCATACAATGTACTTCTTAAGGTGAATATTTATTTATTATTTCTCCTGCGAAGTAAGATAGATTATATTCTGTTTGCACAAATATATTTTATTTTATTTCATTCTCAGCCCGCTTCTCTCCTGAATTTTTATCAAGAAAGGTTGATGCAGGAAATGAAATATTAATGTTAATTGCTTGTTAACCTGGATGTTTGAGACGTTTTAGACCATAAAAGCACATTTCAAGTTTTTTAGGGTATAAATATCCTCTCTCTAATGGTTATACTTACAATGTGTTGTGTAGAAATTTCACGCTGAGACTACGAGTGCCTTCCCCGAGTGTCTTGCTTTGTGGAAAATTTCCTTCGCAAGGTGAAATGCACTTAATAAAAGAATTAGAAATATAAAGTATTTATTACACACTAATCTTTATTAAATGTGTAGAAGTTAAAGAAATATATGATATTGTTGATAATATATACATATTATACTAAATGGCATTTATAAGTCTAGCTACGCCACTCAGATTACTTACAATAAATATATTTTTAAAGTAACTGTTGGTGTTCATGCTTAACAATTATACGAAAATTATAAATAAACCAGTGGTGCTACAGAATGTTACAGACTTACCCCTATTAGTTTCCTATTTCCTTGGGTCCGATCTAGCTATTCGGAATTGCCACATACTCGTGCATGCTGCCATCTATCGCCGTCCGAAGTACATTTTTTTAAAAATTTTCTTACTTTTCGGTTTCGTAATGGTATAACGAAAATATAATTTTAGAATATTAAAGAACAGTAAAACCTCGTCCTAAATTGCAATTTTCTTTGAAATATTTGTAACCGTTTTTAAGAAAATAGGTAAGTGCTACTAAAATTTCAAAAATTGAAGCTCTTTTTCACAGAAAACATTCGAGTTTTCCAAAATCTTCATTAAAGTCATTTGAAGCACATATACTCACAAATGTAATAATGTTTACAAATTGCTGGTAATGTGCATTTTAATGATGCGAGAGATCTTACAAAAAATTACTTTTCTCCAAGTTTTGCAAAAACGAAAAAAAAAAACAACTCAATATGAACTTTGTCATATTAAAGAGAACAGTTAGCGCGATCCGTTCGAAACCTTTGAAGAAAAAATATGGAGTTATTTTTGAGAAAATTCCGTTTGAGCTTTTCTGAAAAAGCCGGAATTTACTTTAGTTTTACGTCATATTAAAGAGTGCAATTAGTACTTTCCGTTACAAAAGGTTGAAGAAAACATTAGCAACCATATATGAGAAAATGGCGTTTGAGCGTTTTCGAAAATGTGGAATTTTGAGCTACCTTTCACAGAAAACGTTTGGGTTCTCGAGTAACTTTATTTGACATTTAAAGCACAGGTACTCGTAAATATAATGATGTAAACAAATAGCCACTAATGTAAATATTACTGACGTGAGAGACAAATAAAAAAATCATTTTTGTAATTTTTGAATAAACAAAAGAATAGAGCAATATATCGTTTATGTGATCTTATAGAGCACATATATCTGTATCCCTGCCAAAAGTTTAAAGAAAGAATTTTGAGCTGTTTTTTCGAAAGTCTTGTTTGTGTAATTTTTTTAAAATGCAAATTTTGCACGTAATTTTGCGCGAAAACTAGTAAAATTTTTAAGAAAATGAGCATGACCTTAATGAAAGATCTCACTATGGAGAAGAAATTTTAATTGAAAGAAAATTCTCTGTCTTTAATTTGGTACTATGAAGCCGAATAGAATTCAGACTTACGCAATTTTCGAAAATTCAGAGTTAACCGTGAAAATGGGACCTATGCTACCTTAATGAATGTATTTTACTCTATTGTTACATGAAATTAAAAAAAAAATTGGAGTAGTTTTTGAGAAAATTCCTGAAAAAAGTCCTGTGGGCGGTAATGTAAAGTAGAGTACATGTGAATGAAAAGTTCTCCCAAATTTTGAAGAAATTTTTTGGCAGACAGACGGAGGAACGGACGTACGTTTTGGAAGGAACCACTTTTTCGGTAAGGGAACCCCAAAAAGGTATTTCCGTTAAAATCTCGAAATCGATTTTCCGCAGCATTACATAACTTTTCCTATACTATATATTGTGACGATCCATCGGACACGTCACGAAAGACGATTAATAAGTATAAAAGATCTTTTAGTACGAATGAACAGTTTCGGAACAGTTTAGTAGGCCGTGACGTGGAAAGAGAATGAGATGAACACAGTAGACATTTAAATTGTAATAATATTCCAACAGAGTGCAGACAAATAAATTGAGAAAATTATGTAATAAAGTCTAATGTTAATTTTGAAAACATTTACATCAGTTGGCAGTTTTAATGTCGTAAAAAGGTTAAATGTAGTGATTGATAAGGATACTGAATAATGAGAGACAATTGAGTGCGATTTAAATGGAATATCAAGTAAAAACATTCTCGATTTTTTTAAAACAAGTTTGAATCGAACCTAATGCGAAATATTGTTCATGAAAATTTGATAATGAAATGTAGAATAAATTTAGCAAAGTGAACGGACACGAGCTATGGTCCAATTAAGAAGTAATGTGATATTGTGTCTTGTGAAGATGTCGACGTGTCTTTTGTTGGGTTTGCGCTGAAGCGAGATCAGTAACAATGCTTTTGGTCAGTGGGTGTGAAGACTCAGTGAAGAGCAGTTGACTGGAGTGCATGCTCGTTTGTTTTCTGAAGTTCGTGAATTTGGAAAGTTATGTTTTTATTGTGAAATGACGGCGAATTGGTAACAGATAATGGAATTGAAATGGTAATTGGAGGAACCGTTTTTCCGTTGATTTCTGGAGCGGCTACACGTCCGGCAGTTTTTCCAGGGAAGTAAAAAAATATATTAACTTTCTCGAATTAATTACAGAAGAAAAGTGTTGCAAGGCCAAGGTTTGTACTTATAATTGAGTATTTGCGATGGCCATTTGCAGAATTTTCAAAGTGCACAGTATGAATGAAATGTTTTGATGTATGAATGTGATTAGAAGCGTTCCATGATAAATGTGTAGTTTGAAGTAGATATCTTGTGTTTCTGTTTATATGTTAATTGGATTGAAATACGCGGTTTGTTACTGCAATAAATAAGCCCAGCAATGATAAAAGAGAATTTATGTCAATAAAGCCAACAGCGTTGGTATTATAATTTTTTGAACTGAATATGACTACTCATTTTAGAAATAAGAAACGATCTAATAAAATGACCCAGATCAGTGGTACTAGTGTTAATCGCGTACCTGTACAGAAGCGACGTCGCAACCCGAATTTTAATATCCGTGGAGGAATATTAGTGAAAGAATATGTCAAGTAATAACATAATTTTTAGAATTATTCATAACATTGTTGTCAGTTTGTGTATATAAATTTCAATTAAATAAACATTCCGGAGAACATTCACGATTTCCTACAATTGGCGATCAGAATAGCAACAAAGTTATTTGTTCATTCATAATATTCAAAATCTTCTTTACGAGAAAGAAAAAAACGGATTTAAAACTACACTGTCATGGATACCTTTCCATAAGGGAATAATTGGAAATGAAAAGCTTACTTAGCTGCTAAAAATGCAACCCAGTTATTGAATAACAACGATCAGATACGAGGTTTTTAAGATGATTTTATAATAAATTTTAAAAAGTCTGTTATTAAGGTATTGGATCACCAGTGGAAGACGTCAATATATAAACTACATAACGTATGAAAATCTATAACAGATTTAAATATCTCAGTTACTAAATTAAGAAGAAAAGAACAAGTTATTATTACAGAATTGAGAATCAGCCATTCTTATCTCACCCACTCGTATCTAATGAAGAAAACAGACGCAACCGCCTGTCCAAAATGTGGAGAAATATTATGAACGTGACGTTATCTTCGTGTTCTAGTCTTCAAAATTTACGAAGGCATCAAGAATGAAATATATAAAATATTAACCTCAATGGAAGGTTTCAAAAGTATTTTAACTTTTCTTAATTTGGCCGGATTGCATAATATGATCTGATTGCAAAATTTATAATAACTCATGTATTATTTTATTATGTTTACTCTAAATTGAAAAAATGTATCTCTAGTATAAATCAATAGTAGTTGCTAATGACCATGGATATTTTTAAAGCGACCTTATATAAACAAATTAAAAAAAGCTATAGGATTTTCATCGCACTTTTCCCTTGCAATTCTTGCGATTGGTTTATGCAACTGACAGAGATACACGCGAGAAAAGACAATTTTACAAATAAGGTTTAATGTGTTTTGATAATAGGTCTTCCCACACCAATACTGGGTTTCTGTGTGTAATTGTCTACCAAAGACATGCTTTTAAACTCTGAATGAGTAATGCAGTTACTACAGTTTTTAATGGATATGTTTATTATTCATTTTCGGAGCAGTTTCAACTCTAAAGCAACATGTATAGACATATATTTCCATGTTAATATGATACTTCTAATCTATCTAGAATTTCCTATGATACCAAATATTTTTTCCGGTACAATACTACTTGCTAGCACTAGTAATCTACAAATGTACGTGTGTAAGTTAAAGCCCCACATTGAAGGCTGCGCGCACAGCATCTGATTGGGCAACCTCAAGGGGAGTCTTCCCATCCTTATTCTTCGCCATGGTACTCGCTCCGGCGTCCAGCAGGGCGCGCACGCACTCCACGTGGCCTCCAGAGGAAGCCCAGTGGAGAGGAGTGACTCTGTCCTTATTCTCCGCCGTGGTGCTCGCTCCGGCGTCCAGCAGGGCGCGCACGCACTCCACGTGGCCTGCAGAGGAAGCCCAGTGGAGAGGAGTGTTTGCGTTCTTAGTCGCCGCCGTGGTGCTCGCTCCGGCGTCCAGCAGGGCGCGCACGCACTCCACGTGGCCTCCAGAGGAAGCGCAGTGGAGAGGAGTGACTCTGTCCTTATTCTCCGCCGTGGTGCTCGCTCCGGCGTCCTGCAAGGCGCGCACGCACTCCACGTGGCCTGCAGAGGAAGCCCAGTGGAGAGGAGTGTCTCCGTCCTGATTCTCCGCCGTGGTGCTCGCTCCGGCGTCCAGCAGGGCGCGCACGCACTCCACGTGGCCTGCAGAGGAAGCCCAGTGGAGAGGAGTGTTTGCGTTCTTAGTCGCCGCCGTGGTGCTCGCTCCGGCGTCCAGCAGGGGCGCGCACGCACTCCACGTGGCCTTTGCAAGAAGCAAAGTAGAGAGGAGTGTGTCCGTTCTTGACACTAGCCTCGATGCCGGCGCCTCGTTTCAAGAAGCTCCTTGACCACACGCGACGTGGCCACAACCAGCGGCGAGGTGTAAGCTGGTAACTTCATTGGCATCTGTTGCGTTGATATTGACACCCGCTTCTAGGAATGCGATCATCGACTGCAACCGACCGTCGACCGCTGCATTCATGAGGCCACTCTCTCCAGGCCTCCCTCGCACTGTATCGGGCACCACTTCCACGAAGGCCCACACCACAGCGGCGCTCTGGGCATTCGAAAGAGCCTGTTCTATCTGCGCGGCGTTCGATTGGGCCCCGCGGCGCAGCAGCTCTCGCACGGCGTCTGTCTGTCCTGATTTCGACGCGTACACCAACGCGCTCTCTTTAGGATCCTTACACTGCGTCACAGATGCCCCTTTATCCAACAGCAGTAGAACCGTATCCCAGAGATTGGCTTTTGCAGCAAGCACTATTAACGGATGTCCCTCTTTATTACAAGCGTTCACTAGATTTGTGTTCTGCAGAAACAACTTTACCAAGTCCCAGTGACCGTTTTCTGCAGCCACAGTAACAGAAGTTTCACTTGGTTGCGCCCCCTTCTGCATGAGCAGGAGTACGAGGTCCTTGCTCCCCTGCCCCGCAGCGAGGTCTAGCGGAGTGTTGCCGTCGGCGTCCTTGCCGCTGACCTTGGCCCCGACGTCCAGGAGCAGCCGGGCGACTGCCAGGTGGCCTTGGGCGACGGCGCAGTGCAGCGGCGTGCGCAGGCGGTGGCCCCAAGCATCCACCTGCGCCCCCGTGCCCGCAAGGACCACCACGGCTCTCAGGTGGCCTCCGCTTGCGGCCAAGTGTAGCGCGGTGTCGCCCTCGTCTGTCCTCGGGGTGTTCAATCGGGCGCCTACCTGCTCCACCGCCAGCAACTGGAACAGGGCTTCGCCGTCCCCTTGCCCCGCCAAATCGAGCACAGACGAGGGCAAGGAGGAACCGGACGTGGATTCGGATTGCTGAACGTGTGCTCTCCCAGTCAGCAGGGAATCCACTTTGGGCATCAGGGTTCCAACTGCGGTGTTCACCGATTCCTCCAGGCAGGACATTCTGGTTTCCAGTAAATCCAAACGGGCAACCGCTTCGGTCAAAGAGGTAGGTTCTTCAAGAACACGTGGTTCTGCCATCTTGTCATCCATGCAGTGAATCCCTCTGCAAATAATGGAATAAACACTGAATGAATATGAATCATTTTGAGAAATTACACGTCCAATTCTAATAAAACAGTACAGAATCAACACAATCGTTGTACATCACTACTCAGGTGTAACAATGTGTTTTCTCCCATCAGTCGATGGATTAAAAAACATTCTTCACTAAAAAAGTCCATTTAATATTTGTCTCCATGGGGAAATTTTAGTCTTTAGGTACTTCCGTCGTCCGTCTCTCTGTTGTGAAATATGATTATTAAAAGAACTAATGGAGCTACAGAATTCCACAGACTTTCCCGTATTAGTTTTCTATTTCCTATGGTCTTCGCTAGCTATTCGGAATTGCCACATGCCTCTTTCTTGGCAGCTGCAATCTATCACCGCCAAAAGTACATTTTTTTGTCATTTTCTTATTTTTTCGTTTTCCTATTGGTAGAACGGAAATATTAATTTTAGAATATTAAAGAACACAAAAACCTAGTTCTTAATGGCAATTTTCTTTTAAAAATTATGTGCTGCTTTAAAGAAAATTGCGTTTTAGCGCAACAAAAATGAGTAATTTGAAGCTCATTTTCACAGAAAAGTTTTGAGTTTTCAAAATACTTTTTTAGAAATTATTTGAAGCACGTACACTCGCAAATATAATAATCTCTACAAATTGCTGGCAATGTGCATATGAAGGATGTGAGAGATCTTTCAAAAAAATTACATTGATATAATAGTTGAAAAAACAAAAAAATAACTTAAAATATACTTTACGTCATATTGTAATATACAAAATATTAACAGAAAATAAGCACCGCGCTTTACTTTGGACGGTGCGAAACGGTTGCTATGAGAGGAATGTTTGTTGACAGGCATCGTGGTGGTAGCTGCGCGAAGGTGGTCTGATTAATTCAAGTGGGACATCGCCGTGTTATATGTAATAGGGAGTATAGAATTTGGAACATTAGTGGAACAATTCTTGCAAGGAATTAAATTAAAACATCAAGAGAGAAGCAGATGACTTCGGCGACGACCGTCGCGAAGAGGGATTTTCGGCGAGGAAGCCAAGGGTGATATGAACTGCGTAGCCTCATTTCACAACGCCTAGACAATTCGGTACCGTTATTAACTAGATGCAGGCAATCAATCACATTATTACTGTTAAACTAAATTCTATTCATTTTAATAAATGAAATTGTGCCCAATGTTACGCAATTATTCGTAATAATGGAAATAATTTCAGACTTCAGGCTTCTCTGTACAGAGGGCAACCCGGTGACAACCGGCCTGCAGGTAAGCGTGGTGTCATCGTATCGACCCCAAACTGAGCTAGCGAATTAAAGTAAAATAATTCATCATTATTATCACAATATTAAGGGGTGTAATTGACGTTATCTGTTACCAAAGTTACAAGAGCAAATTTGCTGCCATATATGAAAAAATGGCGTTTGAGCGTTTCTGAAAATGCGGAATATTGAGCTAGTTTTCACAGAAAACGCATGTGTTTTCGAGAAACTTGACATTATTTAAAGCTCATGTACTCCTTAATATAATAATGTCAACAAGTCAAAGCTAATGTTAATTATAACGACGTGAGAGAAGTCAGACAAATTACATTTTTCCAATTTTTGAAAAATCAAAAGAATACAGCGATACGGCGTTTGAGTCATCTCATAAAAGCTTTAGCCACTATACCTACCAAACGTTTAAAGAAAAAGCATTGAGCCGTTTTTGAGAAAATCTTGTTTGTAATTATTTAAAATTGCACATATTGTACGCAATATTGTGCGAAAATTACTAACATTTTCAAAAAAATGTTTATGACCTTAATGGAAGAAATCACTTTGGAAAACAAATTTTATTAAAAGAAAAATTTCTATCTTCAATTTTGTAGTTCCAGAAAGACGCCTAAAATATTTAAACTTTTGCAATTTTCGAAAATTTAGAGTTATCCATGAAAATTGGTTATATGCCACCTTAATAAGTTAATTTTACTCTAAAAAACTAAAGAAAAAATTTGGAGCTGTTTTTGAGAAAATTTTGAAAATGTCGGGAGGGGGAGCTTCATGTAAAGTACCCATAAATTTTACAGATTCTTTTTCAAAATCTCAAAGCTTCGACTAGAACCAGATCGACGATCGAAAATTAGGATTTGTGGCTAAATCACGTGTTAGGGGATTTTTGTTCTTAATTTAGCAACTGGTTTTATCCACTTTTTCGTTATCAGCGCTCGGCAATGATATTTTTTCCGACGAAAATTGCCCATTTTTTCGCGCAGCACTATATCATTTTCCCTAAGCTATGTATATATTGTGATATACCAGAACGGGACATGGTTTATTCATAATATTAGTTGTATACGGGGCGACTAAATGGACTTGTAAAATGGCGATATCCGGCCCTAGTAACGCCAGCGCAGAGGGTTGCTATGGTGCAGGGCAGGTAAATAAACTAGCTGCAAGCCTCGTAGGTGCCGGAACGCTGGCTAGATCGATATAATAAAGAATATGTGATTGGTCGAAAAACGTATGACGGACGAAGGCGCGGCTACATGGGGTTGTAAGAAATGAGCGGGTTGGCGGGGGGCAATTAGACTTTCTGGTGTTTACCGCCGTGTTTTGGAAAAATAGAACGTGAGACGCTACCGACCCATCAAGGGTTGCAAAATACAGAAAAACATTCATTCGGACTTGGAGCTTCGTTGAGTGCAGATCGTTACAGTCTGACTCAGAGTGGTGGAGTGTAGGTCGTGAACTCGGCTCTTGAGTTTCGTGGAGTGCAAATAGTGTGCGGACCTTGTAGTTGAAAGTGAGACTTATACATTTTCGTGCGAAAAGTAACAGTCGTCATCGGACTTAGAAATTATTTGCCGGAGTACATCCGCGGACTTGGGCAGTTTTGGGTGTTCACCGGACGATAGTTCGAACATTAGTATTTTATTAAACTCGTGTGAAAGATTATAAACCTAAAGCGTCGGAAAGAACTTAGCTAGATTTTATGCAGTGTGGACTGGATACTTCAGCAACCGCGCAAGATCAGAAGACAGAAGAGCGACTCGGATTCATCGGCCAAGTGAGAAGCGTCTTCGGAACGAGCGGGTCGGCAAGACGGTAACATATACTGCAGTATATTAAAATAATATCTTTTAAAAGGGGTCATGGCCATTAAGTAATCTGTTAAAATTAACATTGAATAAATTGTTAAATTTTGTTCTTTGGAAAAAGAAAAGAGTCTGTTCATTTGTCAATCATAAGCTTCTAATTAGTTGGAAGCAGAGAATTTCCATATTTCAGATTCCACGCCAGGCTGTACAGTCGGCAGATCAGGTAATCGGCTATCTTAGCGATAGCGAATACATGTAATCCGAATCCATCGGCCCAAGCTAGCTGGATGCCCATATAATTTTGACAGAATTAAATAGGGAAAAGTTAGTATTAGTTTATGTCACCTGTTCCTGGCGCCCACATCTTCTATAAATTCGGAACAGGTCAAACTCACGACAACGTATTACGAAGTGAAGGATGAAGGTATATTTCAATATGAATTTTCCAAAACTGCCAAAGTTTGAAATTTTTCGGCTTCTTCCGTAAACTACAAAATTAAAGAGATAGATTTCTTCTTCAAATACAATTTGTTCTTCATAGTGAGTTCTGTCTTTAAGGTCATGTACATT
>JAHLJT010004956.1:0-25768 GCA_031308135.1 Acheta domesticus | reverse complement strand
GCAGTCTTCTTAAAATCTTCCAAAAAGCCGAAAATGAAGTTTCAGACACGGCAAATAAATGTCGTGCACGAACGAATCACTCTATTTAAAAGGCATGGCATTCTAAATACCAACAAAAAGCTGAAAAATGTCGCCTGAAACAGACATAACCATGTAACGAATCTCAAAGCCACCGCCTACATTTGCCACCGGCAGCTTTTGAATCTGTGACGTCACACGTTTATACTGCGATTTTTGTACGAAGAGCTCTGACAGTTCGTCAGCTGTTAGGCCGTGTTTGCCACACGCTCTCGCGGCTAGCACGTGGAGAGCACATGGCTGCGGCTCCACCCGAGGCGGGAAGAACGAACTTTATTTTTTTTTTAAAAGTAACTTTTATTAGGCTGGAGGTTCGATTGTAAAGTATTGAATGTTCTCGTGTTATGTATTCATCGTGTTTAAATCCATCCAAGTTAATAAATGTGGAAACTTACTCATTTATATTATTTAAACCTGTTATTTTAAATATTAGGCCACGTAGGTCACTTTATTTTGTGTAATTAATCACTCACTAGAGGGAACCAAGATGTCGTGCTGTACTTCTTTTTAAACAGTATTATTGCGTGATCACGGATGAAACACTCGAATGCAATGACATGTAAGTATACAAGACATATTGATAATATCCAGGTATGATGCTGTATCTGAGCCTGCGCGCCATGTAATCACCGCGTTGTACCGCTTTAGCGTGTAAATGGAATGGAGTGTCACGTTGATTGTGGCTGTATAATTGTCTTTGAGATAATCTGTAATTCGTTCTTTAACATAACAGAATTAAATCATTGTTTATTAAATATAAACGTAACTGTCTTCTTCTGTGGGAAACGCTTCGAAACTCACTATTGATGTCATACCATTGATGTCAGAATAGGAAAAGAAGACAAACCGAATTGGAAATGAAAAAGAACATAATACTTTATTGAATGTCAGATTGTTAGTCGAGAAAGAAGTCACCACCATTCTGACAGTATATTTTCATACCTATTCATGATGTACAATAGTATACAGTATTTAGGAATATTCAAGTTTGGAGATAGCTTAAATTTTTGCTTCATAAAAATAATACATGGAATCAATGGCTTTGAAACATCCTGGAATAGTCTCAATATCAGTGTTCCATCGGGAGATGTTACTTGATTTTAAACTAGAGAAAACATTTAGTGAATGCATGTATTCAATGGTAATTTTGCAGTACAGTGAAAGGGAATGAGTTTAAACAAATTAATGGTTTCATAATTTCCAGTTAACAGTATTGCAAAATCACTGAATTTTAACAAACAACTCACAATCATCACTGATATTTTCAGACCATCTGAAGTATTTATTGTGGAGTGTCTTCTTACTCGAGGCTGGTAGACTCCATTGACTTCTAGAAAAGAGCATAATTCTTGAAGTGTCTGTTTCTCAATATCATCATACAGTCTTACAGTCACCAGGATTATTAAATGATCATTTTATGTACATTTCATGTGGAGGTTGTGCAACACATGTTAGGAAACAAACATGAATTGTAACCATGTATGATTGTTAAGCAAGCTTTTATATGTACTAATACCCAACACAAAATGAGCATGATCTTTCAATTGTTTTTACTTTTGTAACATTCATCATAAATGGGTGTCAGTGCAATATAGGCCTTAATACTGCAAAATATAAAAAAATGTCGTCTGTCGTTCTGAAGGTATTTTCCAAGTGCTTATAGTGTTCAATCAGTAATGGTGATTTCTTTGCTCATATTCTTCTCGTAATGATTAAATTGTGACATAAGTGAAGTGCAATTTGAGAAGATGAGCTTCGATAAATGAGAGTTTTCTTCCCCAAATGGTTGCAGGAGTAGTTCATTATAAAAGGCTCATTGAAGATGAATGTACAATTGAGTGCATATCTGCCGGAGCATACAATCTTCATCTCTGTAACTATTTCCTTTCCACACAACACATTGGCCTTGAGAAGGAAAACAAGTTGAACAATATAACTTGAAAAGAAATGAAAAGTGAAAAATTTCAAAATACTGCCCCTGAAAGTTATGGTTTGTAAATATTTTGCATTAAGAAGGAAATCTCGTGCTTCAAAGTTCAAAATGTATTATATAAGTGGAAATGATGAGTGGAGCTACACTTGTCAAGAAATGCTCATTAGTGACAAACAATTTTTTGAATTGTCAAAAAGTGAACTATTGACAGATATTGATACAAGTCTGTAAATATAATATAGTGTGAGTATTAAAAAATTAATGTATATTCTGGAATGATAAAAAAAATACTAATTAGACCACTTTGGCATTGCCATTTTTTGAAGGGTAAAATCATTAAATGTTTCATTAACAATAACTTGGGGCAGTACATAAGTGCCTTCATATTCTGGGTTATTTAGTGGTCAACAATGATGTGGTAAAGGTACCAAGACTACATGATGTAAGTTTTTTTTAAGGCCTGGTTATCAGACTGATGATTGTAGGTGCGTTAAAATGGATATGAATAGTACATTAGGCATTAATGCTAGTTTCCTTTTATCATCATTGTAAAAATTATCATAATCTGTGACAGATGAAATTTTTTGTGGGCATTTGAGGAACTCACCAAGAAGTTCTCTTTTTGTTCACGCTTAGTGTTATACTGTAAGCCAAAAGTGATGATTGAATTAAAAGAAACATGTATACTTACCTGATAATTCTTCAGTTTCTTTGTCTTATCAATAGATTCTCTACCCACCACAAAAGCACTTCCGCTCACAGACCACTTCAGCCAGTACCTTTCATTGTAGTAATGAAAGTCCAAAAGTTGATATGCAAGGTAGACCAGTGGGGCAAAATGTTCTTTGACCAGTGGTGAAAAATGAAGCTAAAGTAAAATATTGCAAATGAAAGTATAAAGAGCAGTGAAGGTAGATATAACTGATAACGAATGGTCTATTCCCAAAAATGTTTAGAGACAAATCATATGGGATTGCTGTGAAATACAGAAATAATTTGTGAAAAGTGTCGATGGCAAGCTATGCCTGCTATGTATTTATTACTAATAAATTAGAGAAGAATTTAAAGTAGCGGTGCAATCTGTGCAAGTTTCCTCTCCTCATAACTTGTGACATCAACTACTAATGTAAATATATCTTAAAGCGAGATCAATGAAATGTAAGTATTAAAAACTAGTGTAGTTTCAAATACCTTGCATATCTAATAGTCACATGATAAGTCATGGCACCTCTGTGTTAAATTACATGCTCTATAAACTAAATAGGAAATGGAAAAGAATCATTACTCTCAGCAATTTAAAACAATTCTTTAATATATAACATTTAAAAAATACAAATAAAGGTCTGGCCAGGTCTTCAAAATTAAAAGAAGAAACGGAAGTAAAAAAAGAAGAAATAAAAATTGTACAATTAAAATTAAAAAAAAGTAAGTGGTCTGGCCAGACCTTATAAATGAATCAATTAAAATGAAAAAGAATATCAATAATTAAAAATGAAAATAAACTTAATGGTCCGGCCAGACTGTTCATTCTCTTCCTCCATCTCTGCGCCATCTCCACGGGCTGAAAAGGGAAAGCAATTTCACTTGTAATATATTCCACTTTCAATCATTTATTAAGTGTTATACAATACTTAATGTGTATGAACATTCACAAAAAAACAAATTATTTACCGTTTCGGGGTGAATAGGAAACCAAGAAACAAGCAGGGAAGGGCTACTTCCCTTAGTAGGTTATCAATACGATAGGGTTCTGAGAACCGTAGAACTAGAGAAAAAATGGTGAAAGAGTAGGGGACACCCCCTCCCAAGACCCTACATACAGTGGATGTAAAGTCTGGTGGAGTCAGGGGTACAGCATGATGCTGAACTGAGGGAATAAAAAAAGCTTAGTTTTCACTAAAATTTGTCTGGGGAAACAGGTATTGAACAAATGAGTCAATTGAAAGCCATGAACAAAAATGTGAGTTGTACAACCATTCCTAAGAAATAATGCATTCATTTCCACACCACCTTGAGGTAGAATGCATGGTGCGTTTTTTTTTTTATACATGGTATCCCCTGTAGGCCTAGTCCATGTTCACCAAGAAAATATAACAGTTCAAGTTCCTGGTGCAAGACTCAAAGAAGTGTCTGCATCTTTCTCATGAAAGATGGAGCACAGCACGATTTTCTTTAGTCATAAAAAATCCTCTCGTCACTTGCATCATTTACTCAACTCAGCCTCAAATCACAGACTCTGAAATCTGGAATTGTACATAGAAAACAAGAAAAATTGAAAACCATGAACACTTCTTTGAACTATTCATTTTAGATCTTGTATAACATGTTTACTACATTTCTTACAAAATAAAAGTGAGTTAATTTCAGATATCTCTGTACATGGGATATTGCAAGTTTCTCAAGAAATGTAGCTGTTGTGTCTGTACAGTAGCAGTTTTTTGTATTACCAGTAGCCTCTTGTTCTAGGCGTTCTTCTTGCACTGCTGGTTACTATTCAAGGGGGAGCAATTTACCAGCTTTGTGCCACATTTCACCCACTTGTGAACATTTAAAAAAGAATTCTACTTGGCGACACTACACAACTGCAACGATAGTAAATAAGATATAAATGACAACAGCTTCTATTCCTGAGAGAATAAAATTTAAAATGGGTTTTCAAATGTAATAAACTCCTTATACATCATATTTATCTAACCACGTCTATTTATTCAATCTGGAACAATGGCTGAAATACTGAAAATTGCATTAATTACAAGTCATAAGAAATCACACACATCATTCAAGTAATACCTGAAATAACAGACAGATGCTTCAGTGTTCTGTTACAAGATAACCTAAACTATTTCATGGTGCCTCTGCAACACCTGCACTCTGGGGCAAAGGAAATATTCCAGTCACATCCGAGTCAGAATCATCAGAATTATCACTCCAGTCATCATCTGAACTCTCACTACCTGCCTGCAGATCTATAATCAGATCTTCAATATTATTTTCTAATACTACTTCCTCCTTCCAAGCTTTCTGTATTAAGCTTTTTGAGTGTTGAACAGCATTTTGCCACTGCAGTGGAGAAATGCTTGCGACACTTGCTTTTAAGAGATTTTCTACTTCTGTAAAAGTTTTATTATTTCTGACCACATAACCCTTCACTTGTGACCATATCTAACTCTATTGGATTAAATTCTCAGTGATAGGGTGGCAAGCGCAGGACCCTATGACCGTTCTTTTCAGCCAATTGATCTGTGGCATAGGTGGGAAACTGGTTTCCTCTGCTGTACAAGATGCAATAATTCACATTTGTTCATAGACGGATCAACTAGCACTTTGTGAGACTGTAGCCACTGCACCACTTCAGCTTTATGTGTTGCCCTTGTAGGGGCTTTGTCAATTATTACAGAATGGTATGGAACATAGTCCATAACAATTACTGAAGTTTGTTTTAAATTCTTTAGCTGTTCTTGGAGCCACACACTCAATCATTCGTGATAATCTCCAGTCTCCATCTCTTCATGGTCATCTCCAGTCTTTTTAGACCAATAGACCAATAAACAATTTTCAACAAAAGGTTTTGATGTTCCTGCATGCACAACAATCAAACGGCCACCTTTCCCAATAGGTGCTTTTGCACTTCCTGCAACAGTGCCATCTGACCAGCCCTTGCTCACTATATGTCCTGCATTAACCCATGTTTCATCCAACCACAAAATATCCTCAAAATTGTGGCACAATATCTCCTTCACAAGTCAGCAATGCCAGGCCACAATGTCTTGTCGTTCCAATAACACTATTTATTTAACTTTGAGAATTTAAATCTCAAATCTTTCACAATTTTGCTTCCTGTAAACAACTCTGCTTCCCACAGAGACACATGGAGCTTCCGAAGTATGGGGTGCTCCTTCCTGGCATGGCAGCCATAAATGTAATGCCTAATTGCTTCTCGGCTGAATGTATCTAAATCTGTAACTGGTTTTCTCACATTTCTTTTCTTTCCTGGAGTTCACAACTGTGATGATCCTGTCTCTTGAGCATCATCCATTTCTCTGCTTACATTTTTAACTGTGCTTTGACTTATTCTTGTGGCAGCAGCTGTTCTCTCCACAACCTTTCTGAGAGGTGATAATGGACCTTTATTGACCCTTTCCAATTCAAAATAGTCTCACCCAGCACACAACTTCCCTAGTCTGCGAACTCAGGACTTTCTGCTTTTCTCTCTGTAACAATGATAATGACAACAGCACATCATAATTTCTGAAAACAACTGGATATATCTATCTAAATGTGTGTGTGTGTGCGTGCGTATATGATGTATGTATGTAAGGTTTTGAAACAAATCAAGAATTATGAAAAAATGGCCTGTTTACCTCTTCCGGACGCCCCTCTTTTTGACATTAAGCCAACCAGACGTAAACTCTCCTTCTCAAGTAAATACTGAAACATTAATACGAAAACGTTACACATTACAAGCAGTATTTATTATAGTATTAATGTACATAACTTTTTGTGCGAAGTTCGCCTTACGCACCGAAGTGCCCGTACTCACCGGTACACGCCAAAACGCGCGCGTCGCCGTCGGTCGCCATGATGTCTCGCGCGGGGCGACTTTCAACTATCAGAAACTCACGCAATTCATTAGTCGTTTGTTCTCAAAAACCTTTGTCAACACTGTAGTGACGTGTAAGCTCTCGATTGGAGAATTGCTCCAGCTGGACGAAACAGCTGATAACTGTCATAGCTCATCATACAGAAATCGCAGTATAGTTCGCTTACTCCAGCCATAGGATAGATGGCGCAAAAATAATTACTCCGTTTTCCTAAGTTTCACGCCCCTAGTTGCTTCTCTCGCAAGCCGCCTCGCTCTGTCAACAACAGTTTATAAATTTGGTTACTTGTGAATTTTGACCTGGCTGTGTTAGTTATGGAAGAGATTAATATATTAACAGAAAGCATTATTAAAATAGAAGCGGTAAGCATTTCATTTTCTACAAATTAGACATAGTATTGTTGGAATGTGATTTGTCAATAATTAAGAACAACTATGATTTAGGGTAATATGTTGCAAACCCTTAATTAATGATCATTATACTCGAATGTAATAGATGTTCTAAGTGGACCATACGGTAATGTGCTTACATTAATTCATTGTGTAGGTGAAAGAAGAACCGGATAATGTGAATGAAGATCATTGCTGGAATGCTTTTGTGAGTAATATTTGCGTTTGTAGAATAATCTAATGAGAGTGTTTTGTGAAAACTGGAATGTAATTGATAATGTGACCTTACTTGGATTTAGAAGAGGTAGTCACCATTATGAAAGTGCAAATTGTTAGCGTTTTGTGTGCTCAGAGATGATAAATGGTGTGTGGTGTTTCAGTGCTCAAGTACCTAGGTTGTATTCCTGATTGAAGCAGGAGAAAATTAAAAGTTCCACAGAAATGTCTTATGTGTTGTGCCAAAAGGAAATCTGAATTTTATGCTCGATCAGATGTAATGGAGCTTGTGCTTTGGAAGATTGACCTGACAGAAATGACACACAAATGACGGAAAGAAGCATTTCTGTCATTTGAACGATATTTGTAAAATCTGCTACTGTGATTCTTTGCCTATTATCCTCAATTTATTTTAAAATTGTTTTTTTTTTTTATGGATCTCAATGGCAGTTTATAACAGTAATTGGCCACTGAAGTAATGTAAGATTATTAGAACTCCTTTTAAAAAAATAAATAAAAAAGATTTGCAAATCCTGTGTTAAGTTCTTGAGAAAATAATCCATCAATACCGGTTGAAAATAATTTAGCAATAAACATCTAGTATTCTTAACTAATAAAAGATTATGATATTTTCACATATAAATGAATGAAATTGTTAAGTTAATATTAGTTTAATTTTGAATAAATATTCATGATTATCGTGGTTATATTACTGGTAATTTCTAATTAAAGAAGTAATTTCTTTTTTATGTTTTAAAATGTAGATTATGGAATACAATCCCGTCAGCTTACTACACAAGTATGAAATTAAGGTTACAGAAAACCAATTTATTTGTTTTTATGTGTTATGTTACATTCATTGGAGTTTTTTAGAGCAGTTGGAAATGTCAAAAGAGAACAAGCATGTAAATGTGTCTTGCCAAAGTTAGCTGTTGGTTCAGACCTGAATTGCTAGATGTGTTCGAAGAAGTAGTGCAGTGAATGTGTGAAGAAATTGTGATTACTGTCTGCTGTGGCTTGTTATGACCAATAACCAAATTTATAATATTGATTTACAAAAAAGTAATCTAAAAGAAATAAATGAAACAGAATTTCGCACTAGTGTTAAACAACTTTGCTTTAAAAATGGTTTCAATGTTAATTATATTATAATATGAAATTCTTGATTAAAAAGTAGTTATATAACAAGAACATTCAATAAGAGCGTTGGATAACACACAAATAACCTGAAACAAATTGCAGGGTCTGAGAGATGATGTTATCTATAAAGTAGTTAATTTTGTTATCACTGAAGAGTTAATGAAATTTTGTTCCCTTGCAGATCAAAGCTATACAAATGTTACTATCTACCTGAATTATCATAGAACTTCCCCCATTTTATTTTTTTACCTGTTAAAACAAAATTTAAGTGTGCGATCTTTCAGTTTGCCGCAAATAGTTCAACAACAGCAAATAAATCTAACGATGGTAATTCAGTGTTCTTAAAATTCCATGAAATTTGCCGTATAAATGCCTTTTGATTCATTTGAGTATCTCATTGAAGCTTTGAGTAATGAAGATTAAAATTGTTACTGGGAGTTTGCTGGGATTAATCAGCAGTTCATGTGTTTGCCGCTGCTCATAGCAACGTGATTGTAGCACGTCAAAGAAGTGTTGTGGCTAGAGGAGGGCAGGGTGGAATGAAGCAAAATGAAATTGGATGACATGAGGTGTAGCAATTGAGGGGATTATGGGCAGGGTATGGTGGTGCGTGGATAAACCAGTTATAGAATTCATTTCTGGTCTGGTCTAATAGAAGAAAGTAAGTTATAGGATGGCCAATACAAATACTGATAAACATAAAGTGGTCATGTTTCGTTCATTTCTAGAAACCCTAGTTGCTGGAAAGATATGTAGAGAGCTTTAATATTTTGATATGGGCATGTGTTGATAATGTTTCATTACACTTTCAAGTCTAATGACATTTTTTCGAATAAGCTTTATCTTTTAGGTTGCATGAACTACAAGATTATTAGCAATCATACTTTCATCAAATAATTGTATAACCTGAAGACATGATCAATGGGATATGTTTCCGTTAGTAATTGAGAAAGACGATTTGGAAGGAAGTATGTTGTATGTAGCTCTGAATACTCTGGGCAATCAATTATGATATGATGAATAGTTATTAGAAATTACACGAGATCCAAAGTGGTGGAGATTCTTTCTTGAACAGATGTGAATAGGTAAGGAAGTCATATACTCTGCAAAGTCCTGGGAGAGTCGTTTCTTCCTTTCTTGTTTGAAGGGAAGGAGTGTTATTATGAAAAATACTTCTAATTTGGTGAAAAAGACTAGATTGATTATACCACATTGTTTCCAGTGGAACTTAAGATGTCTGTGGAGTTGTTTCTGTATGTCGTTATATGAAACTGTTAATCATCTCCTTTTCTGTATTGTATTTGAGTACAGCAAGGATAGCACAAGCTTCACAGTAGAAAATGGAACAGCTATTATGTAACCGAGTGCGATGAATTTTTCCGTTAATTTTGTGACTGTGATGGCGGATCCGAATTTAGAGAGTGTATGAATCTGTATAAATCTTTCAAAAAAACCCTGTATAATATGTACTCTTTGAATTGATTTTGTAGTTTGTTGAATAGGGATTGATGTACAATATCATTAGTGTCTTCTTTGATGAAAGATTTGAGACTTTTATTAATGTTCAGTAATGGGTCAAGCAATGGATGGCAAAATATTAACGAGTAGAATGTGTTTTCAAAGAAGAAAAAATGAGATCCTGAAGAAGTGTATCCAAGATATACGATAGTGGTTGAAGAAATTTATTAGTAAATATATTGTTTTAGGTTGTGTTATTTGGTTGAAATGAAATTTTATTAATGTATATACGTAAATAGTTATTTTCTTCTCCAATTCCAGAGGTTCACTGTTAGTCTCTGTTTATATAGTGTAGACCGAGCAAGATCAAAAAGCATTCAATGGTAATCTATGACCTGAGGAAAGTAAAGATTTTGTGTAGTGTGTCCATATGTATAGACAGAGAAATGTTTGAAACCTTAATTTATTTCATACTCTTCTTATACAACAGTTTCTGGGGTTGTTGTCCCCAACGTCAGTCTGTTTAATGTTTTTAGTATAGATGTAGTGCTTCATAGTGAGATCTTTTTTCTCAAATTTATTTTAAACTCAGTTGAAAATATTGCATGATTTGTTTTAATTGTCACACATGATGCAAATTGTAACAGTGGTGTTGCATTAGTATATACTTTTTCGCACTATACCTAAAAAATGTTAGCAATTTTCAAATATTCAAAGAGTTCAATGAAAATGAGGCCTGCGCCATTGTTTTACACATTCTTTGCTTTATTTCTGAGAAAAAAATTGAAGAAAAACTTTGTAGTGGTTTTTTAGATTTTTTGTATAACTTTCATTAATTTCAATCAGAAATTCCGCAAAAATCAATCACTTTTTTAAAACAGTTATATTTGACCCTTTTTAAGAAATGATTTTTTAAAACAAATTTCATTTGAGACAAAAATATCTCTATTCAGTATTACACTTTTGCAATGTTACCTTTTTGCAATTTTCAAAAATACTGCGTTGGCAAAAATGAAATCGGCACCAATTTTTATACAGTCCCACATACGTGGAGACAATTTTACGAAAAAATTTGGAGCCGTTTTTTTTTCTCGTAAAAAAAATGTTTAAAATTTTGAAGTAAAAAACAACTTCACTACATCTAGCGATTTTTCACGTGTTTCTTAATACGAAATACACATACTGTTGTGGCCTTAAAACGGAATATAGATTTATTGATATTTGTTCAAATCACGAAGTCTACAACGTAGACTTCGTGGTTCAAATTCTCTATACTTTGCAGGATAAAAACGAAAAAAACGCACAATTTTAAAAATTTATGTTTAAGGATAATTGCTTCTTGATCAATAAATAGGAGTATAGGTAACATTTAGGCATTTAAACGCAAAATAGGCATTTTCAGGTACTATAAAACTCTCCTATAATGCTCCTAATGCCTTAAAACGAACAAGTAACCTAAAAGATTGCGTTTTGCATTGAAGGATAAAAATCGGCTAATAATAATAGATAATAATAAATTGCTTATAATAAAAGAGAAAATGTACCTGACCTTTTTCAAAGAACTGAATATTTAGCACAGTTATATTTAATAAATCATTGTTGTACTTTTGGAATAAATAAATGTCTTTATTACTGGCGAGACTCGGGCCATTTAGCCTGCTATTCCGCTTGACCACACAGTCAGTCAATGTCAATTTTTTTGTTTATTATAATTTTCGAAAGCGTTTGCCGAAAATGAGAACTTTTTTTGTCAAATACGACGGCAAAAGGAAAGAAAAAACTTTTTAAAAAATATTCCACTTTTTAGAAAAACAAGTTTGAAATTGTTCCGAAATTACCTTTTCAAGCAAATTACGCAAAAACTACGCGTGTCTTGTAAAAACCGTACATGACCTGACTTCAAGATCTATTTTGACGAACAGATTTTAATCGAGGAAAAAATTTAGATCTTCAATATTGTAGACGTAGAAAACCGACGAATTTTTTAAAAATATTTTACACTTTTTGAATAGAAAAAAAAGTTCAATGGAAATGTCACCAGCATTCACTTAACCGTTCTTTCCCACATACAAGGAATATAATTTCAAGAAAAAAAATTGGAACCGTTTTTGAGAAAATAAAATGGAAATTGCCTGTGTTTCATGCAAAAATACTCCACGTTTTCCAAAAATCTGAAAATGGTCTTATCTGAATATTTGTTTTTGATGTACAGATTTCTTCAAGAACATTGTTATCTGCATGTAGTTGACGTTATGTAGTTGAAGACGCGGAAAAAATTCGAAGTTTTACAATTTTGAATACATCGGGGATTTCAACGAAAGTAAGCCCCTGCGCCATTTCATTAAAAGTTCTTCGTGCGATCTGAGGGCAATGTTTGGAGCGATGTTTTAGAACATTTTGTAAATGTTGGTGCTTAGTGTCGAGTTCCTCAAAAATCAAAATATATTGAATGTCGGAGGACAGGGAGTTCGTTCTGATCGAACGGTGAATATCAATTCGGGAGAAAATGTGTAAGCGTTAGGATAAAGACGAAATTTAAAGCTTGCGAAGCTTTCTGTAACTGCTATTTTTATCGGAAAACTTTTCAGTTTTGATGAAACTTCATTGGAAATCATTTAAAGCACTTCGAGTAACAAATGCATTAATGTATCAAATCGCTAGTGATATAAATATCAGTGGGATATCGCAATGTGGGATATCGTAAAAAATACAACCACATCATCTCGATACCTTGTAGAGAATGTTATTTTAAAGGATAATGAAAGAGAAACGAGTAATCCGGAAAAAGTTGCCAATCTCTTCAACAAACACTTTTCTATAATTGCGTCTGATCTCACGAAGGGACTAAAAGCACAAAATTCAACATTTTACACTTCCCAAAAAAATTCAGATACGATGTTTATTTCCGAAACTTCTCCCAACGAAATCCTCAGAATAGTGAGTAACTAAAAACTAAACATTCATCTGGTTTAGATGAATTTCCGGATTGCTTATTAAAAACTTGTGCACCTGCCTTTATACACCCATTAACTCACATTTTCAATGCTTCTTTATGTACAGGAATATTTCCAGATATTTTCAAAACAGCAAAAATTAAGCCACTTTTAAAAGGAACAAAAATGATATTCAAAATTACTGGCCAATTTCTCTTTTGTCAGTTTTCTCAAAAATATTAGCAAGGCTTTTCTACTTACGAATGGAAACTTTTCTCGGGAAAAACAGAGCGTTTTCAGACTCACAACACGGTTTTAGAAAATCAAATTCTACGGAAACTGCCATTTTTTCTTTTCTCATAGATGTTGTTTCATCAATAGACCAAAATGAAGTACCATTGGAATATTCTTAGATCTCCCGAAAGCTTTTGACGTTATTGACCATAAGATCTTCCTCTCAAAATTACCTTCGTATGGAATTCGTGGTATTGCCCTAGATTGGATAACTTCTTACCTTAAACATCGGACTCAAAGAGTAGAAATACCATACTGGCAGGAAAGGACATTCCATACTTATATTTCCAATTCTTTGCCAATTGAGCATGGGGTCCCGCAAGGTTCGATCTTAGGGCGTATTCTCTTTCTGTTATATGTAAACGATATGCCCTCGTCTATTAAAAATGGAAGAACGGTTCTGTTTGCTGATGACACGAATGTTCTTTGCAAAAAAAAGCAGTAAATAGTACAATTTCAGAAGTTTCAATTTGGTTTAATAATAACAAATTAATTGTTAAAGAAAGAAAAACTGTTTCAATGCATTTTTGCATCTCAAATCGGAAATCGCATGTTCCATTGAAAATGAACAATATGCAATTAGATGATGTTGAGGCAACAAAAATTTTAGATCTTTCAATTCAATCAAACCTCAAATGGAATGTACATATAACAGAATTAAACACTAAATTAAGTTCATTTATGCTACGCATTCAGAATTCTTTCAAATTCTGTCAGCTTTCATGCAGCTCGTTGCGTTTATTTTGCAAATGTGCATTCCCGCCTGAGATATGGCATAATATTCTGGGGAAGCTCATCCTGTAGTATTCAGGCCTTCAGATTGCAAAAGAAAATTATTCGAATAATGAAAGAATGCCTTCCACGTGATTCCTGCAAGCCTCTTTTCATTGAGCTGGGAATCTTACCATTGCTTTGTCTATTTATTTACGAATCCTGTAATATTTGTCAAAAATGACCTACTTAAGGCAGGGAACATATTTTCATGCAATATTGATATTTATAATTACAACACACGCCGTAGCAATCACGTGCATCAAGTGTCAGTATCAACAGCTCAGTACAAGAAATCAACATACAATACATGTACGTTACTTTACAACGCATTGCCAGATGGCATAAAACAATTTAAGTCGGTACACAAATTTAAGTTAAAAGTAAAAATCTTTTCTGCTGCAAACTGTTTCTATACAATTAGAGACAATACTGATCGTGAAAAAGAAAAATAATGCTTAATGTAACAAAACAAAGATATATAATGAATTAGTTTACGTTTGCATTGTATACATTTTTAAAAAGAATTTAATACGCCTGTACAAGTAATGTACTTCAGGCTTCCGGGTCAATGACCCCCCATCTCGATCAGGTTTTTGTCCAGTTTCCCTGATCCATTGAGCAAATGCTGAGATGGCCCATTGTTTTGCTTGTGGACCTAAATGTAGCTTCACTGTGAGCACGTTTTGTTGAGCACTTCTTTTGCTTGTAGTTCATTTACCATTGAAATTGATTTTCTATAACTCGGGAAAAAACATTTTTCAAATATTTTTATTTTTCTAAAATAACTATTTTCTAAATTCATTTTTTCGTTGTTTTTTTTTTTAAATTCTGGCCCTCAAGAAAATATGCGCAGATAAATTTCTTGCCCCACACGTCATATACAGTTTTTTACTGTTTTTTGACAAATAAATAAATAAATGGCGTGAGCTATAATGGAAATATTTGTGAGAGTTTTGAAACACATCGAAGTTGCATTGATGTCAATTTGTGTAGTCCATTTAGCACTATCAGTTCAAACGTTAAAAAAAATTGTGCCTTTTCCAGGACAATGGCGTTTAAGCCCGAATGAAAATCTGAAATATTGAACTAATTTCCACAGAAAGCTTTTAAGTTTTCGAGAAACTTTATATAAGTCCTAATTTAAAGCACGTGTATTCATATGAACAACAATACACCACATCGCCAGGAATGTAAACATTAATGACCTGAGAGAGATGACAAAAATTTACACAAAATTACCCTTGCGTAATTGTTTTTTTTAAACGAAGGAATATAATAAAGCGGGAGGTTTTAAACTAAACTTAGCACCATGGGTACCAAATTTTAAAGAATAATATTGGAGCAGTTTTTGATAAATGTTTTTCATATTTTCTAATATTGCACGTATTTCACTAAATGTTGCTTGAAAACGGCTAAAATTGATTTTAAAAAATCAATAAATAAATGTAGGAACACAGCGAAAAAAATTCAAACATGCGATACCTAGCGGCGAGACTGAGAAAGACGCGAAATACCGTGACATTGCATTGTGAAGACGGGCCTCTGAGGGGCAAAGTTAGAAAAATCGCAGTACACTCCATAGATACGTACCCCCGTGGAAGCATAAATTCGCGTCGAAAATGCCTTGGCCCGCGGGCTTGATGGCGATGGGCATCCCTGACCGCCGACAAACGAGATCTATCGGTGGGTTTGAAAACTACGTTCTCTAGACCGAACCATAAAGATTAAATTTATTTGATTAGCCAGCATATAAAATATTTTAACGTTCATTAAGAGCTAACTGTATTAGTACAGAGGTAAAAGACTTTCATGATTAATTATCATGAAGCTAAATTGACAATAAGTTTTTGTAAATGTAATCTTGCATTCAAGTCTCGTTAATTAAAATATGTTCTTATGAGAAGAGTTATGAAGCAGCGAATAGACAGCTCAGAGCTGAAGTGCTGTTCCAGAATTGGAGAAGAGGTGGGTTCGATTCCCGGTCTAGGTAGATATTTTATTCATTCTACATTTTCTCGAGATCGTCTAAATTATAACATTCTACATTTTTCTTGACAATGTTATGCATAAAGCACCCAAATTTGCATTCGCAACAAGGCGAATATTTTTATTCTGAAGAAATTACATATTTGACGAGTATGTAATTTCGATTTAGTAAAACGATTTGTTATAAAAATTAACGTAAAATACGACTGCTTCTAGTATTATTATACATTCTGCTGGCTACAATTTATAGTTCAGAAGAGAGTTGAATAAATTCAACTCTTGTTGAGAGACATTATCAATTTTCTCCCTTTCTAAGTTTTCAGACCTCAGAATTTCAATTGTTCAGTCATGTGTTCCCTATGTTCCCTAGAATAAAACAAATATACAGAAAATAGGAAAATACAAATAAAAATATTTCGTAGAAAGATAAATACACCTTTCAGGACTTCCATGATTTAAAATAAAAAATTAATTACGCTAAGAAATGCGTACTGCAATAAGTTAATTTGACAAAAAATCACGAATAAGCCAAACGTCTTTCACCGGTTTCGATCCTGTTGCCTAAGGTGCTGGAAGAAAGCTTTCTATCATTGAGCCAAACGAATACAATTACTTTATAATTCATCGAAGTGTTTATTGTGCCACCTTTTGGGCAACGTTTGAAAATGGTCCAAGATATTTATACATTTATAAATAATGCTGATATGTTGGCATGTCGGTCATTAAACGGAATTAAAATATAGGGGGATTTAGATATTTGTTTTACTTCAATATTCTAAGTAATATTCTTCCCTCATAAACGACGATTTGGTGACGGGTGGCAGATCTTGGAAATTAATTCATATTCGAGTTGCTAGAATCCCTTCTTGTTAAGTGATTCCCTTCCCGAGGTATCTTCTCTTATGTCTTCCCGTTGATGGTGGACATTTTTTATATAACGAGCGCAATAATCAATTTTGGCGCTACATGATATAAAAAATGTATTCATGAAAAAGTAAATATAATAGCGCAAAATATGAAAGTTACTTTTCCTCGCAATTTTACCCATACACTGAGCACGCAAGCGGTGATTATATTGCATTTTGAACACTTGCCTGCAACATCTGTCAGCTGAATTTACATTTTTACTCATCACTAAGGAGAGGATTTTTATGCACTAAAAAAATCTTGAAATATACTTTTAAAAATATGCATTTATGATCTAATAATTCTGAAAAATGCATTTTAATATGCAATTAAAATAAACAATATTTAATTTCCTCTATAAATCTTTCTTGATAAAATTCTTGAGAGGCATGCTTCGAATGAAAAGATATACAATTTTCGTGCAAACATGTTATAATTTAGCCTTCTTCGCGAGAGAAATAATTGAAATAAATATTCACCTTAGTGAAATACATTGTATGTCTTGTTGTATTTCTTCTGACCGGTTTAAAAAATAAGGTATCAAAAAATATCCTACATTTGCACAAGTATTTTATCATCTATATAAAAAACCGCTGTGACACGGTCCTTCGAATCAGTGAACGCTCACAAATAAGTAGATTGTATGAAATGATTAAACGTTTTATAGGTAAGTCTCTATTTTAAAGAAACATGCAAAAATTCTATAATTACTGGAATACGCACCAACAGGAAAAATGTGCCAAATATGCACTAAGATATTAATCCATACATCGTATTCTAATCAAATGTCAAGAAATTTCACTTAGCTATGCATTTATTCAGCGGACAAAAATATGCAAAATCATAGAATTTTGCTTCCTGCTCATCGTGTTGTGATCCCAAGGTTTCTTCAAATTTCGTGTGTGGAGTGATTTCGTTGTCGTATGAACGACATGTAGGAGGCGTGTCGCACACTGCCGCGCGTCTTCTTCCCGAATCGAACCCTACAGCACAAGCAAAATGACAAGCATTTTTTTATATTCTTATATTTCTCCGATATTTTTACTTTTATTTCTTCAAATAGATTTTATATTTATTATTACGATTATTATTATTATTATTATTATTATTATTATTATTATTACTATTATTGCATCTACTCCAGGTTGCAACCAGCTACCTAAGGAGCAGATCTAGGGACTGTCTGTGCCTCTACAATACTTTGCGCAAAATGTGGGCTGTTCCAAATAAAGCGATTTCTTGCACTTCCCAGTCTTTTGAATTACCTGGGAGTTTAGACAAGTTCTTACTCAAATTTTGCGGAACAAATCCCAGAGCTCCGATAACTATCGGGACGACCTGTGCTTTTACGCCCCACATTCGGCTGATCTCGATTTCCAAACTCTTGTATTTAAGACGTTTCTCTGCCTCCTTGGTAACGACGTTTTGATCGCAAGGTACAGCAACATCGACAAGTAAACACGATTTTTTCTCCAAATCCCGGATAACTATATCCGGTTTGTTTGCCGCTATCGTGCGATCAGTTTGAATTTGTTGGTCGTACAATATCGTACACAATCCAACAGACGTCACCGGTTTTGGTGAGTGTTCGTACCACTTGGGGCATGTGTTTGGAACTTCGAGGGCGGTACAGATCTGCCAGTGGAGGTAGCTACACACCCTGTCATGTCTTTTCAGGTATTCGGTCTTTGCTAGGATTGGACAAGCTGAGACAATATGATCAATGGTTTCTACTTGCTCCTGGCAAATGCGGCATTTATCATCTTGGGAAATTTTGAGAACCGCTTTATCATAATGTCGTGTTCTCAAGGCCTGATCTTGGGCAGCTATTACAAGTGCTTCCGATTCTGGCTTCATTCTTCCCCTTTTAAGCCACATAAATGATTGATCTTTATTGATCTGCACCTTGTCCATTCTTTTTAGGTATTGTCCGTGGAGTGGTTTGTCTCTCCACGATTTCTTTAACATTTTTTGTGTCTCACACTTCATGTTTAGCAGCATCAGAAGTTCAGTGTCTGTGTTATTCGACGTGTCTTGCCTAGTTTTCTTCGCAATGCTTCGCAAAGTCTGATAGTCAATGTTTGTGTTTTCTCTGTTTATTTTGAAATAAAAAGAATTTTTATAATTTTTTGTTTCGATGTTGTTTAGAATAAGAAAAATCTTTAAAAAACGAAAGCAATCTCCAGATGCATTTATGTCAATGCTATTGAAATAAATGCAGGATTGTTCTAATATTGCGAATTGGCGGGTTAAGTGTTAATATTTAATTTTTACGTATGTTGATTGCTTCACGTCATTCGGTAATTTTTTCTGATTGGTTTTTAAACAGAAACAATTTTTTTAATGCTTTGGGATTTTTTGTCCTGCTTATGCTGGCTGAACTCGTTTAGAAATCTCCAAAAAGGCATGGGCGGTCCAAACACTGCCATGCGAGCTGAATCGTTATAAAAAAATGCGCGCGTGGTGCAGGGTTAAAATCTATTATTGTTATCTCCACACTATATTGCGAATATTTTTCATTTCAAATACAACCGATCAATTTTTTAATTTCTTCAGAATTTATATATTCGCCTTCCTCGCGAAAGCGAATTATGACTGAATTGTGCATAACATTGTCAAGAAAAATGTAGAATGTTATAATTTAGACGATCTCGTGGAAATGTAGAATGAATAAAAATTTCTACCTAGACCGGGAATCGAACCCACCTCTTCTCCAATTCTGGAACAGCACTTTGGCTCTGAGCTGTGTAATCGCTGCCCCATTACTCATCTTATAACAACATATTTTAATTTAACGAAACTTGAATGCAAGATAACATATTCAAAAATTATTGTCAATTTAGCTTCATGGTTATTAATCATGGAAGCCTTTTACCTCTGTACTACTACAAGTTAGCTCTCAATGAGCGTTGAAGTATTTTATATGCTCTGCTAATCAAATAAATTTAATCTTCATAGTTCGGTCTAGAGAACGTACGAGGGTAATCCCAAAAGTAAGGTCTCCTATTTGTTTATAAGTACAGAACTCTGTTTGTGTGGCAGTTGGTCACACTGATACGAAGAGTGCTTCCCGCCGTGTGTGTAAACATGGGCACGCAGCGCTGAGGCTGGGCACGCGTTGAGAATGGAGCTCCCGTTGGATGCTACCGCCAAGTGCGAATTGCGCGCAGTTATTCGGTTTTTGAAGGCAAAAGGCACTGCGCCTCAAACGGGCAATTCAGAACCGAAGAAGAGGAATGTTGAGCAAGGGCGTACACATTCTCCATGACAACGCTCGCCCACACGTCGCTCGGGAAACAGTTGCTCTCCTGCAAAAGTTTCAGTGGAACATCATTACCCACCCACCCTAGTCCCGACTTGGCGCCCAGTGACTATCACCTGTTCCCCAAGTTGAAAGAACATTTGGCCGGAAAGCGATTCAGCTCCGACGACGAGGTGAAAGAAGAGGTTCATCACTTTCTGAACAGCATGGCGGCGAGCTGGTATGACATGGGCATACAAAAACTGTCACAGCGTCTACAAAATGCATCGACAGAAATGGTGATTATGTCGAAAAAAAAATGTCAAGGTGTAAACTGATGTAAACCATTGTGGAAATAAACAGATCTAGGTACTTACAAAAAAATAAGAGACCTTACTTTTGGGATTACGTTCGTAGTTTTCAAACCCACCGATAGATCTCGTTGTCGGCGGTCAGGGATGCCCATCGCCATCAAGCCCACGGGCCAAGGCATTTTCGACGCGAAAATTTATGTTTCCACGAGGGTACGTATGCACGAAAGTAAAAATTACTCTTTGAAAAAAGTCATGTACAATATTTTGAAAAAACGAGTGCTATTTCGTGTTGTTTCTGCTTGATATTAATGCAATTTATAAAAAGAATCATTTTCTCGAAACAACACTATGATTTGATATGATATAGAGGGCGGTGAGCGGGATATTGCAGGGAACGGCAGAGTAGAAGCGGGCAAGAACATAACTAATGTGTAATACGTATGTGCAAAGGAGAAATCAAAATATTTTCCGTTCCTTTATGAATAGCATGTAATGTCTATAAGAACGTGTATTGTACTGCAGCGCTGTCCGCAGGTCTTTGTAATGGTATTAATTACCCCTTTTTCTTTCCCTCGCAGCAATAGCTCTCTACTTTATGTATAATTAATTCACTGCCAGAACGCACTCTCGCATATCGAAGTGGATTTGATTTTCCGCAGACTTCACAGAAACTACAAAAACGAAAGAAGCACTTTATCCCAGACTGTCTCGGCTGCCGTCAGCATTGGTCAAACGCTGTTAGACGTCGGCACTATACGTGCATTCTCGGATGTGTGTTCGGGCCCTCAGTTTGAAACCAACAGTAGTTCCTAATTCTGCCGTCTGCACGTCAGAGCGACTGCGTGGTGTAGCGGTGAAGTGCGCGGGGCGTTTACTCGAGGGATCTGAGTTCGAGTCTCGGCGCGGACAAACAATTGCTTGTTGGCACAGTTAGTATAAACAGTTGCGAAGCTCCCTATGATTTTTTTATTCCGTGCGACCACATGCGCTCCAGTGGCCAGCAAGAGGCAAGCGCAAGTGTTCGTTTAGGTGCGGCATGAGATATTTGCTGCTGTTTACGAGTAATTACTTGATGCTATGTGATGCGATACATTTTTGATGAAGTGAGTTGAATCGATGAATATTATTATTATCCGCTCTTAGCTAGCTCACTTGCCATGCTAAATTATGACTGACCACATTGGCGTCTTGCATACATTGATGCACTGCATTTCCTGTCTATTTAGCTATAAATTGTAGCAACAATCAAAAGAATTCGCCATTCGCCGAATATATCCTATTGATTTTTCCTAAAGAGACAAAGAAAGCGTTAACAAAATCGTTCGTCAAATGTTGTCATTTTAAAGCGCATTTGCAATAAGCTAATTCCAACGTTTTTGTTTTCTATATGGTTGTGTATATTTTTAGTATTTTCGGCTTCAATCATTTGAATGTCAAGAAAGATGATATATCAGCTAATAAATATTATGTAAACCTTATTTATACCATTTTATCATTTTAATGTATTGTCATATTAAAATTATAATTATTTTCTAAATATTATTGTAACTTCTAAGTGTGCGACCCCCATCTCAATAAGGTTTTCGCACAGATTTCCTTGATTCATAGAGTAAATAATGAATAGTCCGATATTTTGCTTCTGCGCAGTAAGATAGTGTAGATTTTATCATGTTACTTCGACAGTAATACATGTCTATTTTATGATAAATTTGGAATGAGCGTTTTGTTATGTATACACCACAAATTTTCAGATGTTATGTACAAGCCGTTGCGCTGTTTTAAAAGTGTTCTAAAACTTTCAGCATTAAAAATTATGAATTACTAGGTAGTACTTATAGCCTTTAAGACAGATGCCTCTTGCTCGCCATCAGGAGCGCTAGTGTCAAACGGACGAATTCTCCTCCCATTAGAGCTTCGCAACTGTTATACTAAACTGTGTTGTTGGCATCACTTCTGCAGTTCCGTGTTGTAGAATAATATTTCGGAGCCGTTACAAATAATGTGATAGCGTTTGCTGTTGAATCACCACTATTTTGTGTTTTGTGCAGGAGGAGTTGGAGCCTCCAACGGCTGTGTTTATTGGATCACCGGTGAAGCAAGAGACAGCTTCGGGAGACGAGAAGGTAAGAATAACAGGTGACATTCGCTGTTCCCATTTCGGCGTCTGAGATACTCTTGTGTGGTTCGTGGCCCGTTGTCTCCACAGATTCCTAGTGCTCTCACGATTGTGAGTGTAGGAGAGTCTATCACCGTGTGCAACGTTTCTAGGGCATGTGCCGTCTTGACCTTGTGTGGAAGAATCTGGCAGTTCGTTGTTTCTATCCCGCGAGCGTTACCTTCGAAGTATTCAATTCGCAGTTATCGTCATAGGCAGCCTTACAATTGCAATGAAAAGGCCTCCAATTTCGTGGGTTGGGAAGGGAGTGGGGCTCAATATAGGAGCTCTTCCAAGGGAGCCTGCCCTCGAGAGCAGTATAATGTTACAACTGTTTGTGCTTCTGAATGGCACTGACTTTCTCGCACTTGTCAGTTTTCTAATTTCTTTTGGTATGGGCTAGTTTTTTGGACTTACCACATAGTCTTACCAGCTGCCATCTATCGCCTTTGGAGAGCACAGGAGCCGTTGGAGCCCTCAGCATGCTTTAGCAACATTGAGTGCTAACCAATTGTTCTGTTGGTAATATTTGCTACTAGAATGTTCCAGAGCAAAGAGTACATATCAGAGACGGCACTCAGTGTTAAATGGAAAAGCCTTATTTGTGCAACTGCGGTGCCGCCATATTGTTCTGTAGAATTTCTGTTGGGCAAATGAACAGCTAATAGCGTAGAAGTAACAAAAAATTGGAATAAACCAGCTTTGTAGGAATATTAAAATTTCAGCCTTATTTATCAAACAGTACAGAATAATAATTATAAGGATTTTATGGCAGAAAATGTCAAATTAGGTTAGTGAAATTTAGTATTGGGCATATTGATATTACCAATTTAGTAATTTCATTAGTATTAACAATTTTGTATTGCACAAGCCAATAAACACAGCACTCCAGCGCAAATGCAAATTTACTTGCTTGTAGACATGCCAATTAATGTAAATAATAGGTAATTTTACATTATTACAAAGCATTACACATGAACAGTATGACCATTATTGAAAAGAAACAAATGAAAACATTACCACGAAGTGTTCATACAATCTGGCAGAAAATACTGTTTGTTACTTTGACATGGGCTCATAATACACAATGAATGTACTTTCCTCCACACAAGACCCAATTCCGTAATTATTTCTTAAGGACTCATTAAACTATTGCCAAATTTCTTTGATCAAGAGGCGAGACTTCTCCCTGTAAAATAGGAAATGTATCCTCAATTAAAATAGTATATTATAATTAAAACCCTCCTGGTAATATACGGATGGCTGCTCCTCTTTTACTGCCAGTGTAAAATGTTACGTAAGCTACATTTAATTTTACGCAAACTATAATTTGCATCAAGTTAGGTTGTTTAATTTCTGTATTGGTATAATAATGGTCCACTCTAGTCGGAGCACTGGCCTTGACAGGTATCGCTCCCGCCAAGACGGTCAAGTTAAATTCCCACAGGCATTGTGCGCTTACGGGAACTGCATTGCGACCTTTGAGAAGCGCCTCCGAACCCTCCCGAGGACGGAGCTGCCTGTGCTTGATGCGCTATGCGCTGCTACTCAGTGCGGCGGTTACACAAGTGCGAAGAACGAGAGCAGTCGCGTTTGCGCTCTGAATTTCGAAAGGGCCTCCACCACTGAAGGAGCATCAATGGAAGCGAGTGATGTGGCGCAACCCTTCGTTATTCGGTTGGATTTATGATTTATAACATTTACTGTGTGTCTCATTGTTTTCTTTGCAAAATATTTTGGTCGCTCCAGACCACTGTGTCGGTTACAGTAGCCTGTTGTGTAGCACTGTGATTTCGCATCCGGTGCCTGCGTTCGATTCAGCTGCAAGACAAATGACCTCCGCGAATGGAGCCTCTTGGGAACACGGCCTTACAAGTCACGTGACTGATGTGATGCCAGAACTGGAATCCTCGGCTCAGCTCCAATAATTTCATTCAGTGGCCACCAGGCGCGGTAAAGTATGGACTTGGCGGAAACAGTTCAAAGTCTCTTCACCAGGGTGCGTGTACAGCAGGTTAAACATCTTAATTAGTAAAAGTTTTTCTTCAACCTTCTAGACAATATTGTCCAGTTCTAATTTTCGAGACTTATGTAGTATATAGCTTCAAATGCGAGCAGTACACACTTCGAAAAGTTCTGTAAGGAGCCGTCCATAAATAACGTAACGCAAATTTCTAGTATGTTCAATACTCCCCTCCCCTTGTAACGCACTTCCCTATCTCTTTGTAACGCTGCGTCAGACCCCCTAGCTCCCCCTGTAGCGTTACGTAATTTGTGGATGACGTGCAGTGTTTTCTTGCAGTACAATGCTGTGACGCGATCTTTTGTGCAGTTGCAATAGTGATTCGTGCGAATGTCTGTGGATCGTGACGGTACTCGTGACAAGAAATTTGCCCGTCTCTATGCGAAGGCGTCTGAGCCGCAAAGGCCCATTCACAGTGCGAACGTACACGTAAGCAGGGCGTTAACATTAAGGTTAGAACTACGTCCATAAGCGGACTCATTCACAGTTCGAAAAAGGATCGAAGTCGATAGATCGAACAAAAGACTTGTTTTCCAAAGTGCTTGGTCGAGTTTTGACGCTTTTGTGTGTTGTATTGTAGCGAACGAAATTTTTGTGGTTTTGTTTTGTTGTAGTATTCATGGTAGTATTATTTTGTTTTAATATTTATTGAAATTAAAATTCCTAACCTAACCCATGGCCGCCAGGCCGAGACGCCGCTGGTAGGCCTTGGCTCGTAAAGAGCTGTTGTGCCACAGTACATACGTACATGTTTGTGTGTATGTGTATACACACACTCACATAAACATGCATATTTTAAACTAAATTTCAATATATATAAATATAGATTCTCACATCCAACCAATAGTAACTAGATTGACCCACAGAAAATAGAAAACCTTTGCTTACGCTTGTGTTGGACATTGTGAATGCTTCAGTCTATCACTTATGTTGAAGTTTGTCTATGCGTTATGCTTATGTTTGCGTCTGCGTTGTGAAAGGACCTTACGTCGCAGCCAGTAGCGAAGGGAAGCAGTGTTTGATTGACGAGCTACTTATTACTTTCTGTCGCGTCACCTACCCGACCTTCCAGGAGACACCACTCGAGACTACGTTAGCATTTCTTAGAGACGGCGCGCCGTCTCTAAAAATGCTAACGTAGAACCGTAACTAAGAAATGCATACGTGGAACCGTAACTAAGAAATGCTACGTGGAACCGTAACTAAGAAATGCATACGTGGAACCGTAACTAAGAAATGCTACGTGGAACCGTAACTAAGAAATGCACGGCGTCGCGAATGGGAAATCGACTGTCATCTGCTCCAAAGTGACAAAAGAAAGCGTGCA
>JAHLJT010004955.1:0-25272 GCA_031308135.1 Acheta domesticus | reverse complement strand
GACTGACTCGCACAATTCTAAACAAAATTCAGACATCACCATCCAAATAGCGCAATAGAACGAGTAACACTCCCACGAAATGAGGGAGGACTAGGCCTAATAGATCTAAAGAATCGTGCTATAAACAGATCCATTCATTAAGGAACTTCTATTATGAGAAACAGGCAACTTCAGAACTACATTCTGCAATAGTTCAAGCAGATACCAAACATAACCCCTCTTGATCTAACAACAAACAGCTGGACATTTCTTCACAGTTTGCAGATAATAACCACAAAATAGACATGTGGTCAAGAAAGGAACTCCATGGACGCCATGCAAATGATCTCAAGCAACCTCATGTAGACTCAAAAGCCTCAAACGCTTGGCTAAAATATGGTGATCTATTTGGCGAAACAGAAGGGTTCATGGTTGCCATACAGGATCAAGTGATCAACACTAAAAGTTACAGAAAACATATCCTCAAACAAGCGATAGATGACAAATGTAGAAAATGTCATACAACAGTTGAGAGCATACAGCACATCACATCAGGATGTAAATTAATGGCCCATACAGATCACACTATAGGCACAATCAAGTTGCAAATATTATCCACCAGAACTGGCGGCGAAATCCAAACTACAAGAAACAACCTGTCCATATTACAAATATGTTCCCGATTCTGTACTTGAAAGTTCAAACTATAAGTTGTACTATGACAGAGAAATTATTACAGATAAAACCATTCATCACAACAGACCTGACATAACCTTCGTAGACAAACGGCAAAAGATTGGCTACCTGATTGACATCACTATTCCACAAACAGCAATCTTCAACAGCACACGCAGAAAAAATAACGAAGTACACAGAACTAGCAGCAGAAGTCAAGGCACTATGGCATCTTCAAAAAGTCCATATTATTCCTCTGGTCATTTCGTGCACAGGAGTTGCACCAAATAACATCCATAAAAATCTGGAACTTATTCAAATACCAAAATATACTTTCAGAATGATGCAAAAGTCAATTATCTTAAACACATGCAGGATTGTGCGAAAATTCCTAAATTACGATGAAACATGAATTGGCCTGTGTCTTGGTTACTAACCCGACACAAAGTCAAATACATATCCGGCGAATACCGAGAAAAACAATGTTGTATAATAATAATAATAATAATAATAATAATAATAATAATAATAATATTTCCATTGGGAGATCTGTAATGCATTTAAAGCTGCAATCGCATGCCCCAAGTGGAAGAATACTCACTATAACATGGAATTCTGTGGGATTGTTCACAATCTTATAAGGCCAACACATACTGAGCACACGATTTTAGCAAATCACCGGATATTGTTATTCGGATTTGGAATAATATCGTCCCACTTGTAAATGTTGCTGTGCCCTGCGACCAGACGTCGTTACCGACGTGGCAGAGAAACGTCTTAAGTACAAGAATTTGGAAATCGTGTTCAGCCGGATGCGAAGAGCAATACACAAGTCGTACCGAATCATCGAAACTCGAGATTTTGTTTCGCAATATTTATGTAAGATCGTGTCTAAACTCCCAGGTCGTTAAAAACGTTTGGGAGAAGAAGGTATAGAGGTTTGGGTACATCCCATATTTGGATGTAAAGGCATTCACTGTCACCGATCGTTTAATATTTAACTGTCACCAAAACATTTTAAATAATAATAATAATAATAATAATAATAATAATAATAAAAGAGCGTTTGTGTCTACCATTAAACGTTTAAAATTCACGTGAATTCCTTCAGTTAATGCAGGTTTTGTAGCGAATACAACTGAAGGGTTAGGCAAAAGAGCAGGCTAGTAAAAAATGCACAAAAGATCTATCCTATTCAAAATCACAGGTGAATACTCTAATATTAGAAGGCAATAAAACGTTTTTTATGTACTATAGTTTTACAGCCAATGATATAAAGATCTCTGACTTTTAACTAACCTGTAAAAAGTTTTCATTATTTTGAAATGGGCGTGTACTTATGAAATATGGATAGTTCACACCAGTTTAAATACTGTCGCGATGCAAAATGTGTGAGAACTTAGAACGTGAAAATTCTCATGAAGTATTTTGCTGAAGTGAAGTAGGGTTGTGATATAATACTGAATGTTAGGTGAAAGTAGGCGTGAAAGTCTGTGTAATATTTCAACTTCTTACTTGGAATGTGTACGCGAATACAGCTCATATACGGCACGATATATACGGCATGGCAATAACGTCTTCATGGAGTAAAACGGCCACAGAAAGTAAATAGCATTTTATAAGCATATAAGAACAAAGAGTATTTGTTTAATTTTTGAAGTGTATATCTACATAATGAACATCTAATTCATTGGAGAGGCTTTCAAATAAATATTGCAGAATAATAATAAGGAAAGGATCTCTGAATAGATGTGTCTCCATGAATGTGCGACTGTATTATGAGCGTCCTATGATGCAAATGAAATAAAATTCCAAAGAAATGCCCTCAATTTACCAAGCAGTCCTTTATTCCATATTAATCTTTCAGATACTTAAAGAGATAATTTTAAAAATTGAACACTAATGCTGGTTTATAAAATTATCAGTTCCCGCCCGTTGTTTAAATTGGATTCGTTTGATAAATTATTTAAGTTTGTAAATGAATGGGTACAAAAAAATTTATTGGAAAAACAATCCTATTCTATTGCTTTGCAAACCCTATGATACAGCAAAAATTAACATGCTCTATTTAATAGAATGAGCTGCTGCGACTTCTGTACATCATAATGGGATGAAATATAATCACAAATGTTTGTTTAGTCTATCGCCCTACTTTTTACTATGGTGAGGTAATTGTGTAAATTACGAAGAATTCAGTGTACCTACTGTGTATTATGTCAATTTTTCCTCATACATCCACCAAGAGAAAACATTGATCAACCTGCCGAATTAGATAACGAGAGACATACTCGTATTATGCACGCACGTTTTCTTGATCCCTCATTTCTCTAGATGTGATAGGAGTGGGGGTTGATTATTTTTTTGACAAAACTATTATATCAAATCTATAGCTCATTCTTGATGAAAGAAAGATCCTACTGCACGGGAGCGAAGATTTCTGTTTATCAAATTTTGTCAACAACGCTCCTTTATCCTTAAGTTACCTTAATTTCGTAAGGAGTGGGGGTAGTGTAAGAAAACGTGCGCGTGTAATGCGTTGTACTGCGTGTGTCGTCAGCTGGTGAACCTGCTGGTCGGGGGCAACGACCTGTGCAACGAGTACTGCTACGCGGACGACGGCCGCCACTCGCCCGAGGCCACGCGCGCGCCCTCCGCGCCACGCTCGACTACCTGCAGCGCCACCTGCCGCGCACGCTCGTCAACCTGGTGCACATCCCCAGTGAGTACCCGCGCGCCCCTCGCATCCAACACAAAGGGACTTCCTTACCCGAGGTGACGTTTTTGGTGGTTTTGCGAAATAAATAGAATGGGATTTGTTTGCATATGCGAGTTCAACCTTATAAAGAGTCTTGAGTTGAAACTAGAGCTGAAATATTAGCTTTTCAGCATGATAAGAATGATACAACACCTCTACTGTCACGATTAGTATGTGGTAGTGTGTGATGTACTTCTGTGATGATTATATATGTGATTCCCGGTTTTGAGGTTGCTTTACCTTTGATATGATGCAAAAACAAATTAATGAAAATGATTTAGCATTGAATTCATACATATAGGTTAATGTATTCATATATATGCTTATGTATAACTACACATAGATATAGTCTCCTGCAAACAATGGATATCTACACAAGAGTGTTGCACAGTAATAATTTGAATTTATAATTTAGAAGAATATATCGGAGTAAAAATAGTCATGAAATGGGCCCGAAACATGACCGTTGTCCGAGATGTCAATAATAATTTAATTTCTAAACAAGCGAAATTTTATGTCAGTTTCAAGATGGCAGAGAACCCATCCGTTCATGTAAATCAAAATTACTGATTATTAATTGTTGTGGCTCCGCTACAGGGAGTATCATTAGCGAGAAGTGAGTTGCCATGGTAGCTAAATCACACACACACACACACAAACACGAGCTTCCACGTTTCTTTACAATGATTGTTTTCAAGCCTAAGGTTGAGTCTGTTCCAGCTTCCCCATTCCCCCCGCCTATTGATTAGGGTACACCGTGGTATTTCAGCCACCCTATCCCGGCACTTTATGACACTGATAATCGTGACAAGTCACTCTTAGAACGATTTATCTAAAGACTCGCAACTGCATCGGTTGTCTCATGTGCATCACACATTCTCACCTTCCTGGTGAGCAGTTTTGCATGTAACGCACGTGCGTCAAAGCTTCATAAGTGTAGCCCACCTTGACGATCGCGTGGCAAATATACTGTCGGTCACGTGATAAGCTTAAGGCTCACCGACGAGCTGGCCCCCAATGGGACGTAATGGTGACCATTTCTTCACTATCTTCTCTCGCTTGGCTGGCTTCTTTTAGCGGAGGCTTTCTGAGCTATTTTGTGCCATTTACATTCAGATGTGCCCACCGGCATACCTTCGGAAACATTACCACCGTGTCAACGTTTGAAAAATGTTGAGAATACACGTTCGTTTACGTACAAATAAATACAGTATTTGGCTGTCCGAACAATTTTATTCTCTTTTACCGCCTTCTTCTTCCCTCCCTTTTGAGCTTCCCTTTCTCCTATGTTTCCTTCTTACTCTTCTCCTTTATTCTTTATTTTTAACGACATTTACCCATTTTCCTCTTGCCTTATATTCTTATCCTTGTACTTTTGTTTTCTACTTGCTCTCTACTTGTTTTCTTCTTGTTTTTGTTCAATCTTCTTTTCGTTCTTGTTCATTTTTTGTTCGTGTCCATCTTCTTACCACGGATCTTGTTCACGGACTCCTTGTTTTCTTCAGCTACGCTTTTTTCTTTATTTTTCTCCTTCTTTCTAGTATCTTTCTTTGTGTATTCTTCTTGTTCGTTTTCGTTTTTTTTCTCTTCCTTTTCTCACCCTTGGTCCTCCAGCTAAAGTTAATGTCGTATGAGCCTCCTCGGTCATTCGCAAGGGCAACTGCAACACTGAGCGTGAAACACACAAACGTCAAGCGGTTGCAGCAAGTAGGGTGACAGAGATTCAAAGTGTTCAGATTCAAAGTGTTAGGCCAATTTTATTATGCATTTAAAATTATCTTCTTATTATTTCACAATCATTCTCTATATTCATCATACCTCAACAATCCGTATATACCAATTTCATCAACCATTCATTGGACATGGATATATGATATTCTCACTTCTCGAGTGTGTTTCGAACCACTCACTGTAAACCTGTGGCTTAAGTTCTGCCACACAACCTCTTCGCAATAAAATGCAAAATCATCCAAGGCCATGCGAGATTCCCCATTGCCCCACTTAGGACATAGCGCTGTCAACAGAAGCTCGAGATGTTTCAACCATCCAGTTCAAGTGCACGTACTATACAAATACTTTCTTGGATTACAAGAACAGTCGACTCCGGTTATAATGAACTCGGATATTGTGAACCCTTGATTACAGTGAACTTACGTCACTGGTCCCGTTTCACTTACATTACAAATAAGCACACGAGATTCGGTTATATTGAATTTGAACCCGGCTATAGTGAAACGTGCGATGTAAGTCCAGGAAAGTAATTGGATCTCTTATGTTATTAGGCCCTCAAGGCGAAGGAATTAGGGCCTTCGGCGCAGTGGGACGGTGTGTGAACAGTGCAAGAGCATTGAAGGGTGTCAAGAGTGCATTTCGATACTTAAAGACAGAGGACAGTGCAGAATAAAGTATGGAGAAAACATGAACTCTTGTTTCATGATCTTGGATCTAGAAAAATTACTAATGAAAATGTACAAAGAAAACAATTAAAATAATTGATTGATACAAATGAAGATTGAAGTTTTCAGTTCGTATTGTTAATGAAGGTTTGGTGTGTCCTATATTATAAAATCAATCATTGTTGAGAAATTCCATTTATATTTTGACATCATTGGATATAGTGAACCTCTGATATAGTGAACCAAACATATTAGTCCCCAGAAGTTCACTGTAACCGGAGTCGACTGTATATTACAAACAAACACATTTGAAGGGAAACTCTCAGAAGGCTCAAGCTTACAATGTCTTTAATATAACGGAAAATCCGATAGTTCCTGGAGGAAACAAACATCTATTATTTAGAATTGGGTCAGCTTTAATGACTTTCCATTAGATTGATGGCTACCGTAGCAGAACATTTCACTTCGTCCATGAAGTAACATGCTGTAAAATATAATTTCGGGTGTCAGGTGCCCTACATGGCAAGAAGTGTGACTATAGAACCAAGCGCGCTCACATGTGGAGGTACACATCTCTCAGAGGATGTGGCGACCATTCCACACTTTTCTATAAATACTACGTCGTCATATCACTGGAACATTTCTTGCGTAATGTTGTTTTGATAATCAATTCCTCTTTATATACACACACATTGTGCATTATCTTTGCTCTACATTCTTTTTCTCATCCCTGGTTACTGCGATGTTTTTCTTCACGAAGAGAACAATCAAACACATGGAAATATATTGATCACATCTGAATTACCTATATGTGCTTGTTTCTTACATCAACATTCATTTTTTATTTCTATTAATTACTTTCTCTCTATTCTACAATTAGGTTGTATATTTCGTTTTTGTCTCGTTCATTTGTTTCATAAGTTTTTATTTTATGATTTCATCTTAAGTTATTAAAAGTGATTTTTTGTAATCAATGATGCAATCAGAGATGCATTTTACTAAAAACACGTTGATGGATATTTATCTCTGTCTGAAATTCTACAATTTTTAAAAAAGTGTCACATAGAAGTTTGGTGTAAGTTCATACAATTGTTCTTTTGAAGGATATGAAATATGATGTTCGACATCAATTTCAAAAGATACATGAGGTTTAAATGACTTCAAGCAATGACTTGTCTTATTCACCCCGCTCTATGCAATTATCATTATTCGGCATAATCTTCACGAGAGAGGCAAATGTTAATTAAATTGAAACAGGTTAAATGTAACGAATTAAATCTGTTTACGAAAAAAACAAATAAACATCGTGTGTAGTCGTCCTTTGCCTCCCATAAATAGTCACAGAATTAGTTATTTTGTGTAACCAATATTTATTTCCGGTTGAGTATATGATACAGTTGTATTTTCTTGTTCCTCTTTTCTGAAACATGAGGAGAGAAGGATCTCATTTTTCTAAACTCTTTTTTGCATTCGATTGTTCATGATGGAAAGTCCGCTTCAACATTAATAAATAACCCAAGAAGTCCTTCGTCTGATTCAAACTCTCGCTTCTCTCAACGCGACCTCAACCAAACGCACTTCTCCTCGCCTTCACCTCTATCCTCAAGCGCCAACAAACGTTTAACGACGCCTTGGCGCGTAATTCGTACGGCTTGTTGGTACTTTCTCGCGGTGAGCTGTTGGCTTCGGTTGCAGACATCCTGCAGCTGCGCACATGCGCAACGTGCCGTTCGCGTGCCACCTGAAGCAGCTGGTGCTGTGCTCCTGCCTCTTCGGCGGCGCCGAGCGCGCCAAGGCCGAGTCGGTGGGCCGCATGCTGCGCGGCTACTGGAACGCCGAGCGGGAAATCGTGAGTGCTCATGCTCGAGCGGAGCCATGGTCATGTCTGGTGGGCCCAATCCACTCACATTCCTTTTCGTTTATAACACATTCCAAAGAACTAGCGTGGGATTGGCTCTGATATGCAGAAAGACAACCGATCTTCAAAAACTTCAGAGTGCTGAAAGGGCTGAAAACCTCTTAGAATATTAGTGATTCCGGGCTCGTCAATTACCGAGGTAATTAGACCCGTAAGTGTAGGGCGTGCTTTTTCATCGGGAGGCGGCGGTGATCTTCCCCGCTAATTGGTAAGATCCGGCGCGAACCTACCGTTGAGTAGCGGAGTTTCCCCAACCAGGTACCTCCCACCAGCGGAGGACCGCCCCAGCTGGACAAGCTCTAAGCCCCCGACCGGTCTCCCGCATGTGTGGTAATGTAGTGCATGTTAGTATAAGTGTGTCTGTAAGGGGTGAGGATAGGACAAGAAAGAGGAAGCAAGATCGCGCGCGGTCCGTGGCCCATTTGTCAGGGTACTGCTCCGGCAATTGTCTGGTGTTGATCGGAGAAACCACGGAAACTACCGATCAGAGCAGCCGTCCGCTAGAATTCTCCTCCAGACAGCGAGAGAACTCGACTTAGATATCAAGCTAGTGTCGAAAATCCTGCCAACTGTCCGGACTCGAACCAGGGACCTCCCTATCAGAGGCACTGCAGTGGCATCAGATGATGCTCAGCGCACCTACTCCTGGCACCTCCCTGGTAAAGTGCTAGTTGTGCAGAACAGCACATCGCCAGGAGGTTATAAACGGCTCAAGCGCTTGTCCCCGCAGGGGGGAGGGGGGATAAGATATAGGTCCTAGTTCTGATTCAGGATTGAAAAGCAACCCAATTATATACTGCTCAAGCGCTAGTCCTCAAAAACATAAATTTAAATAATTGAGATTGTTGGTATTTGGTTTCTCTGGTCATGATTCTGCACAATCAACCCTCATTGAAATTTAACAGCATATAATCTTTAGAAAGAGAGCTGTCAATATGGCATTGCGAATAAAACATAAGGTAATGCAGTGCAGATGGTCATTTCCCTTTTAAAGAAAACAAATATGTTGGGTGGAGGAGTGTGTTACTTGTTTTGTACGAGTCTGATGTAGCAAACGTAATGTTTGGTAAGGCATATCTTGTGGAATACCTTCAATTTAGCTGTGTGTAATAATGCAATGCAAAATATTTGTAGACGTTAAAAATATTGGAAATTATTTGTAAGTGAACTATTTGTAAGTGAAAGATATTACTTATGAACTTGAAAATATCTCGATGTGACGATTACTTGTAAAATAGCAAGTTTTAAATGAATATGTATTTCAAACGTGTTGTATAATATTACTAAGGTACTCATGTGGGAACTGAAAAGAGCAAATGCATACGTTGTATTTAATCCACTTATGATACACAAAACTTACTGCACTTGCTAGTTAATTTTAGAAGATTAAATTATTGCTTCACATACCTATCGACGTGTGTTAGATTTCATCTTCCCATCAGTGGCGTAGCGTCAGGGGACGCTAAGATGCTGAGCATCCCCACGTCAAATATTATATAAAGAATAATTCTAAATATTGAATCGATAAACTTACAAGTGGTTCATTGAGCGAACAAAACATTTTGTATTAATATTAAAAGTGGTTTCCTGTGATTGAATGCGGCGCGTTGGTACAAGCTGGCCTCTGATTGCTTGGATGCTAAAATGGTTCTAGCAGATCTGCCAAGAGATTGCGAAGGCAATGACGCATGCGTAGACGGTGAGGTTCCTCCCTCCCACCCTCACACCCACTCCCAAATATTCACGAGTTTCTGACGCTAGCGTACGACCGAGCACACGACAGAGCAGGGCGAGGCGTAATGAGCAAGAGCTGTATAAGCACGTTGCTCGTTTGTGCACGAGAGCGCAGCACACTTGACACTGCCAGTGAAATATTTCTCTTTCTCACTTGAGGTTCTCTGCTTGGTCATGGGAACTTAATAGGAGAAATAGTGTTTGCCTGCTAATTCTTAATTAATATCTAAGAAGATGAATTCTTCATAAAATATATTAAATATTATTTTGGTCTGAAATGTATAAAATTCACAAGTGATCTCATTGCCAGTCGCGCATGAGAATTAAAGCTGAGCCATTGCATAATTTGCTTTCAAGAACTCTCCTGACATAGTCTGTTTAAGTATTGTTGCATTTGTTTTTGATAATATAGATCCTAGAGAACATTAAACATCATAATGTGTTCAGTTGGCGTTATTGTTGAGCATCCCCAAACGCGCGGGTCACGCTTCGCCACTGCTTCCCGTAAACAAAGACGAAATGTTATTCACTCACTAATTATTGTACGTAATCCCAACGATTCACACGCTCATTTCCTTCAACTCTTATATTTGAATTGCCTAGTCAGAACACTTACGTAATGTTTCACGCCATCACATCATCAAGAGACGTATTAGTTTACGGTGGAAGGAAAATAATGTAAGGAAAGAAGAAATATAATGAATCGCAATGAAATATTTTTTCGAAAATGAAGCAATATTTTTGTTGAAACAATGATTTTTAAATGAAGCAATGATTTTCTTTAAATCTATTTTTTAGAATCAAACAAATGAACGATTTTCTCAAGGTGCGACAAAGCAGTTTGTTTAAAAATCTAACATTATTCATAGTTGCTTAATCATTCTTTACAGAAATTTGCTAACATTCTTTATAGAGAAGAAATGTCTTCACAGAAGGGAGCTATATTTTATAACATTTTAAGAAGGCCATATCAATAAACTTATCAAGTACCATGGAGTGGGCAATGAGGAACTTTTTTAAAGTAAAGTGAAGTCCAAAAGACGAGCTTTATTTTATTTAAGGATGTGAGGATATATCCGTCATGACTTTTCACGGTTTCAAGGATGTACACCTTTCGCCAAAATTCTGTTATCTTGGGACATTGAACTCGTGGGAAAGCTCGAAGACTACGATTAGTACCCTCGTATTCCGTTCGCACAGCATGAATTGGGCATATTGCCCTTGCAACGGCTGACGTTGGTGCTCTGTCCACAGGCTGCAGACCCGCGCTACGACTCTGACAACTTCACGGTGGTGCTGCAGCCCTTCTTCCTGGGCGTGGACTTCCCCGACGCCGTGAGCACGTGGTTCGGCGAGGCGCCCGACCTCAGCTACTTCGCACCCGACTGCTTCCACTTCAGCCAGAAGGGCAACGCCCTCGGTGAGTGCACAGCGAGAAGGGCCAGGAAGTAGGACTCTAGTCACTCCGGACACACGCCGGAACTCATTTGTAACTCGCTGGAATACGTTTCCCCCACCCGCACCCCGAAGAAAAAGGGATCTGCTTAAAAGTAAAAATTCGCCGTTAGTTAAATAAATTATTCTTGATTAGGTATATAAATTGGCAATGTGGAATAATTTTTTCGATGCAACATTAATTTTAACGTATTATATATTGTTGATATATTTGACCTTGAGGGTTGTCTCGTTGGTGAAAAACTATACTCGGTTTTGGTTCTCTATATTTATTAAATACATGCCTACATTTCGTGTATTTCTAAATAGATCCTTCTTTAACAAATAATGTGTTGTTATTAATACAAATATTTACTACGCAATGATAATGTATATCTTTGGAACTATTGGAAAATAATCTTCAGTACGGTGTGCTGAAAGGTAAATTATTCATTGTTTAGTAATAAATGTAAATAAAATAATTACGCATCGTATGGTTTAGCTCTGAAGAAGCCTCTCTATGAACAGGCGAAATGTAAGCCCGTAACATAAATAACTAACAAATGATGAGATTAGAGATTCACTAAAGAAATAAATCAACAAGGTTACATCCACAATATACCAGTGGCATTAAATAATAATAATAATAATAATAATAATAATAATAGTTAATGCAATAATATATAATAAATAATACAAATAAGAAATAAAGTATATATTTATAAAATGAATACATTTAAAAATTGATAGCATTAAAATGAATGTTTTTTAACAATCACAATTATAAAACAAAATCCATAAACAGAGCTTTTATCTTCTTAAAATTAATAATTTATATCTAAAGAATCAAAAAATATTATTTTCTTTTTATAATACATTTTTACACACGGGTCGAATTCAATGCAAGAGCCAAATATTTAATAGACCGTAAATTTCCGCGGATGTTTTGAAAATAGAATCTTAAAAATTTACTTTTCATACTCTTTTACTAATTACTGTTGTTTATATCTCTTTAATTTCTTTGGGTGACTTTCAGACTTGACTAGTTTTCGCTAATAACTCTAATCAAAATCTCTGAGATGACGTAAACGTCTTATCAACTACGGACGTTATGCATGAATACTGTTCCTGGGCTTTCACTCTTTATTGCTTCGTCATAATACGGCGCGCGAGATCTGCACAGCGCACACTTTCCCAGTAATCCAGCGCTGACTCTAAAAAAAAGGGGGGATAGATCTTTAATGGTAAGCACCACAGATGGGTGTAGTAACCCCATTTCTCGAGGGGTTTGTGGAAAGTTGCTTCGCTTCTCAGAACATTTCATTGTCTCAAGTTTTTTATACCTTTTCCATAACATCATTGTGAATACGTGTTATAATAATATAATAATAAAGAAATGAAAAATTATAAATTATTATTAATTTCTGTGATTACTTGTTCATGTGTGTATTTATAATGCACTTATGTTAATGAATTTATTTGCTAAATTAACGAAGCAAATAAATATTATACGTGGTTGCGCAGTATTTCTTGGAATTAACTGATTTACAAGACTTATTAATTGAATGTCGTCAATGGACAAGTACTCTTCTCAAGAACGTTACAATTATGCGTTTGCCAAATTTTTACACAGAAATAACTCGCAAATAAAATATGTAACAAAATTTGTAAAATATTAGCAACTTGATTCAAAAGTACGTATTGGGGGAAACTTGTGGAGAAAGGAACTAAAGGAACCAAAGGAACTAAAGGAACTATTAAAAAGGTTTCCGCGAGTTATAATAATAAACCAATAAATGTTATTCATTCTGCGAATGTTAGTTATTTCATAAATGTTTACCCAATTCGTTTAAAAGAGTTTTTTTAAAGAAATCGCCAAATAATTGAAAAGTGTATACACCGATTTCATAATACAATCATTTAATAAAAAACGATAGAACAATTTTTTTTTGAAAATTTGGAAAGTATCCCAGGGGTTTCATGTAAAGTACTTACCAAAATTAAAAAATCGGTTTCAAATTCAATGGGCCGTGATATCAGCCTGATCGATTGGGGAATATCAATTTTTGATCTTCAAACGGACAGACAGGCGTTTTGCCGTCATTCGATTTGTCGGTACCAAGGACCCACAAACCATGGATTCTGGCTACTCCGTATCAGAGTAGAGGACTTTTCCCCTAAATTTAACTACTGCACTTACCTACTTTTTCGTTACCAGGGCCAATAAGGAATGAAAACCAGGAAAATAAAGATTTTTTTCTGCCGAAAATTGGCCGTTTTTTCGTGCAACATAACGTTCTCTCTACTCCGTAGCGAGAAAGTTAAAACCCGATATTCAAATGTTTGGCATACCGAAAATATATAATCAATATTCAAATACCTCCTGTGATAGATTTGCCTGGCTTTATTGATATGTTTATTTTTTAATTCGTTATTCATTCGTTTGTTTTTTTTCTCGCTCCTTTGATTCCTCGCCCAGCGGCGAACGCGCTGTGGAACAACATGCTGGAGCCGGAGGGCCACAAGAGCCTGGGCTGGCGGCCGCTGCTGCAGCGCTTCCTCTGCCCCAACGCCAACGCGCCCTACTTCTTCACGCGCCGAAACTCGCAGACCTTCCTGGAGAAGGGCAGCCAGGACTGAGACCATCTCACTCGCGAAAGCGCCAGCCGGCGCTGCGGCTCGCCTCACCCTCCCAGCGACGGAAGAAGAGGACTTCTGTGGGCGCTGGGGGAAGTGCGTGACTCAGCCAGGACTGTAGACCCTCGAACCAACTCCTCTTCCGGGGCTGCGTTCGCTTCACTATCAGGCAAACATCCGATACGGTTGCTATGTGGCGTCAGATTGTCCTGTTGTGTCTGTACACATTTGTTGTGTATGCTCAGATTTGATGTGTGGCCAGTGTAACGTGAATGGCGGTATTATTCTGCAGTTGAACTATTCAATGTTGGACTCATGTATGTTGAGAAAAGTATCCATGATGGAAGGGTGACCAGTAATGTGTAGAACATCTAATGAATTCAGGAAAAGATGAGAGATTAAAATAGGTTTTCAAGATAGAGACGATCATACTGTAATTATATTGTTATATGTTTCAATGAGACATCTTTCTGACAGATCCAATGTACCTTTTTATATTTCAACACGGAAAGTCCGCATGTCATTGCTGTTTTCCGGATTCCACTATCTTGATAGAAACTTTAATCATCGAGAGAAATCTAGAGAGACTCGATAATAAATCTGTTGCAATGTGCTCAATTAAATATGGATTTGTGGGTATGAAAATTGCATTTAACGCAAACTATCTATCAAATGGGTAATGTTGCATGGTTACTTACAAGCTAACTTACAAGTCTTACATATTATGAAAGACAAAATATTATTTCGTCGTTCATATTCAAAATATTTTGCTTGAAAGTAATACATTTCATTCAAATCACAAAACAAATACACATTTATTATTGCCACGTGCCATTGTGAAAAAAATCAGCGACCAGTTTTGAACCGTAAACTGGCGTATTTCGTCTTGCACAACAATTCATGAGCCATGGTCGTCATATTTTTAAATCTACATTCGGGTCACATTAAACATTTTACTTTAAAATTAGAAAAAGTATGAATCAAAATGAATAATGTACAAATACTACTTTACATGCCGCAAATATACATTAATTATTCTCTGATTCATGTAAACGACGAGTGCTGTGACTCTATTTACTGATAAAATATGACTAGATGCTTATGTATTGTAATTCACTTTTTTGGCGGAATCCGGAGTAGTTCTGACATCAGTAATGAATGCAAATTCTGTATATATTATCGTGCATTTGAATGAGGACTTACGTTCTTTCAACTCATTCTTCAGATCATCACTGATGAAGAAAAAGAGAAAAGCAAAATTAAGCGTACGGACTACGCTGGTTGATGATTCCGTAAGCAAAGGAAAATGTATAATAGAAGGCAACAATAAAATCTCTTTGCTACACAGTTTCCAAAACTTAATACTGAAATTACGTACTACGTAATAAATATACGGGCGTATGAAATCAATAATAAATTGGGGGTAAATCGACGAATATTTGTCAATAACTGCCCCAACGATCCTTCAAAAAGATCGGGACAGAATAACAAAATTTCAGACCCTCCCCTAAACTATGGAACAGATATTCATATTAACTAAACGACCAATGTCATAGTGCCTTACACGCAACACTCACCGTGCTGGATACTCGGATTGACTTGAGATTTTACCAGCTTGTTCAGCACCTTTCAAAACACTTAAATATAAATTTTTACGTGCTATGAAGCATTGCAAGTAGTGTTTTTGCGATAATTAGTATTGGGGCCTTTCTTGACCTTACCGGCCGTGGAAGAGCGGAAATCGCTGCTCGCCGCTGGTTCTGCGGCCGTTACACACCGCGCCTGCACTATCGGCCTGTCGGCAAGGTCTCAGTTACTTGGAGGGCAGGCGGGGTGACAAAAACGGGTGTTTACTTTGCAGGTTCAGATGGAACGAACGCGCTTGGAAATCTGACAGCGGCTGATAGACGCCGCGTAACGTTCCTAGCGCTGCCGAAGCAACGGCTCTCCCGACAACTGCGGGAAGCGCGAAGGTCACGAAAGGTCCTGATACAAAATGCCTATAAAACACTATTTATAATATTCCATAGCGCTTCAAAATTTGCGTATATAGGTTTTGCATGGTGTTCTATCAGCTGGTGAAATTTCATGTCAATCCGAGTATCCAGCACGGTGAGTGTTGCGAGTTAGAATAACTAATACTGCCTCTTACGTTCCTAGGAGATTTAACTAAACCGCACGTCTCGAATCAGGAGTTATAACCCCGAATTCATACATGGAGTCCAAAACGTTTTGGTTAGCTGCGCTCCAAAAATCATTCAACGAAAATAATTACAATTATTTAATAAATTATTTTACTTGAATATTTCCCTCCTATGAAATAGTGAAGAAGGCTTGTTAAATGATAACCAAACATTTTAATCTATTTTAATAATTCAAAATGATTATTCGGACAGTACCTAGCAGTTATCGAATGCACAAAAATTTAGTATCTTTGATAAGTAGGTCCCGTATGTACATGACATGTCATTTTTTTGAATTATTTCAACAGAGAATATAAGTTCCGCTTGATTTTATCTACAGTGACTAAAATTATGCAATTTTTACATATGTGTGTAAATTAGAAGGGTATGTAGAAGGAGAAAAAGAAAGCGTAGAAAGCACTAAAAGGAATAGGAAGGCGATGGAAGTGTTAGTTAAGTTTCGTCAGGTTTCGTGACAAGGTCAATCGCTTATCATATTATTTTCGTTAAAACCGTGAATTTGTTGTCCCTCCTACTCGGCTCTTAGTGAACGGATTTTAACAAATGAGGTACCAAAAAAAGATAAAAAATCAGGAATGGAGGTCACTAAATATTGCAAATCACGAAGCTTTTCGTTATTTATAAAATGCTAGGAAACTTTTGTTGTTTGAACTTTACGGCTGGGATAGTTAGCGTGCCCTCCGCGCGCTGCCTGTCAAGATGGCGGTTATGCGCACACCATCCGCCACAGGAGAACTCACGTGGTTGTCGCATGTGAATCGAAGCGGCGGGAAGCGGAAATCTGTTGTGCGTTCCGTTAAGACAAACATGTGTGCGACTATTTATCAATTGTGTTGTAAGTGTTCAATGTAAAATTTTGTGTATGTTCTTATATATCTTTTATGTGATATCTACGGATTTATGTAATTCGTCTAGCATACGCCAGCTGGCAAGAAGCCTTTGCACGCGGTATTACCCACGTGGCCAACGTGTATTTCTACATGTGGCTGGAAACGGAAAGCATCCCTATTGTGCATTTAACGTCCTACAGGTTTCCTTCAGTGCGATGTAATCGCACGGGTTCAGCTAGTATAAATAATTTTAGCAGGTAGAACTGTCTTCACGGCGCCGAAGGAGAAGCGGTGAATGTGAATGTGCTAGATTTAGTAGTACATTTTCAATATAATGCTTATTTAAATGGCAGAAAAATTTTGAATGTTTGTGAAGGAAAGCAACCAAAAATGTTAAGGCATATTAATGGACATATTTTCATATTTCTTAGGTCATAAAAGCTTGCAAACTTCTAATATTTTTAGGTCATAAACATTTGGACCCTAGTGATTAGTAATTTTCTTATGAAAAGTAGTAGCGGCTCGTGCATGATTCTTAAGAGAAGGAAAGAAATGAAGCGCATAAAGTACTTCAAATTCAATATAAAAAACATTCGAATATATGTGTTGTCTTTTGAAGAGATAAGAGAAAACTATCAGTTTGCTTTTCCCGCCACTGCCATTAGCCCAATCGTAATATGACACACCAGCCTCCTGCTCTGCCGTCATCTGATCCTCTGGTCTGACTTTTGCATACCAGAGTGTTACGGCTCACCGCTCATGGAGCCAATAACTCAAGAGAAAGATCCTCTCCCTCCTGCCATTTACCTTCATTAAAAAACGTTTCCTCTTCTCGCCGTAGGAGCGCTGAGAGACCTGGACGATTAACACACGAGAAGTGGAAAAGCGGAGATAATGGTGAAACCTTCGTGGAAATAATTTTACATTATTTCCACCATGGTGCATAGTCTGAGACAGGGGGGCTCTTGCGCATCGAATACAACTTCAGCCAATGAGCTCCAGACAGCAGTTTGCGTCACAATATTAGTGGGAATTTTAAATGCAGCCAGATACCAAAGCTTATCACCTCTTTACAAGACATTCAAACAGATTTATGAAGCATTTCTTTTAATAGTACAACTTGTACACTTTCATCGTGTTATTTTTGATTGTTCACGGTTAAAAATCGTCACTTTACCACTTTGACAATGTTTTCTCAACACTTCTCACTCTCCATGCACATGGCGGCTAGCGTCTCGTATGGTTTTCCATGGAGCTAGGAGTATATAATGTACTAGGAAAACCTTGCAGACGTTGTTCTGCCCTTCGTCTCCCTCTTTCCTCTCCCATTTCTGACTGTCTCTCCCTCCTTGTGTCCTGTCTGTCTGTGTGTGTGTCTCTGTCTCTGCGCTCTCTGTCCCTCTCATCGCATTTACTTGCAGATTCTGCACGCCTCTGAGCAGGTGAGGTAATATCGGGAAGCGCCGACCAGCAAAAATGTAATAGAATGTTCAGAAAGAGTTCATTCTGTAGATTCTGGCGTGAGAAACGTCTCTCGGCCTCAAACCTTCTGAGTGAAAAAAACAGGTAGAAGTGCCAACTTTCATGGAGATCGGTCCATCGGGTCGGAGTTTACCTCGTCTATACATACCAACATCCAGTTTTATATATATATATATATATATATATATATATATATATATATATACATACAGAGAGAGAGAGAGAGAGAGAGATTCACAGCTCCAATGGCTTTTCAAACGAAGTGCCCGAGTTGTGGTCAGGTGGTTCGTGACGCAAACTGGTGCTGCGCAGGGCGACTAAGAACCGGAGGAGCCAAACCATTTTTTTCAAACCATATTTTTCCTCAGAGCGACTTCGATTATTTGCGATTCATTTCAAGTAGTGTAAAAGCAAGCGTAGATTAAAATCTGGATCAAAATAAATTTCTTCATAGTTATCAACGCAAAAATTGTCCCTTAGTTTTCTCTCAAACTCAAAGGAAGTATGTTATTTAGTAATTACATCCAATCGAAAAAAATTAATGTTGGAGGACGTTTCTCCTTTCCCTCCGCTGAGGGTAAGATGCCACTGATGAAATTATGTACGTTTTTACGTAAAACTTCGATACTTACGAAAACGTTGTTTTTCTCAATATAACTAAGTAGTATGAGCTATGGAAAAAATCAACAGTAAGGTGAGTTGAACATACAATTTTGATTCAAAATGAAGCTGACAGTGATGATTAACACAAAGACGAAATGGTTATGATGGTTATTAGGATTAGTCCCGGATATAAATAAAATTAGTAAGGTATATTACATAATTAACAAGTAGTATACAATCGAATATCAACATAAATATTTTCATTTCTGCTGATTAGTTGGAGGACAACCGTGATTGGCTAACCAGCCTGAGACGGGTTCACAGTAGCTGAAATAGAATATGCCTTTTGCCAGGACCTTAAACTAGAGAAGAGCAAAGATTAACTATCACGTGTAAATACCTTTAGATGCTCTATTTTACGCTCTCTTTCTCTAATTAAAAATAATATCTCGAACACCGATCAATTTTTAAATTGATATATTTCAGGATCATACTAAATTTCTGATTATAATTGAATTTTGCCTTTCTCGTTCTAGATAGAAAAAAGTAACTTAAAATTAATATCATTAAAGCTTTTTCTATTTTCTATGGAATCATGCAATTTCACATGAAAAGCAAAACTCGGCCTTCTTTGTGAATGATAATGAGCGTGTCAAAAGACATGTGACCACTCAGCTTTAAAAATAAATAAACTTAAAAACAATATGCCCCGTGTAGACTTTCCAAGATTTAAAAAAAATACAAAATTATTTAATTGTAATTAATATGTATGAAATAATTGATTGAAGATGAAGGAAAGTATTAAAAATCTGTTGAATATTTTTCTTACTGGAAATAATTCCCTCAATGCTTCTATCATATTTATAATACTATTTTTAAAATACAATTGGTATATTCGGAAAATAAAATTAAAAACTCATTTCAAGTGACACAAATATTTATCTAAGAGGCCGTTCATAAATTACGAAACGCAAATTTCGAGTATTTGCAATACTCCTTCTCCCCTTAGTAACGCACTTCCCTATCTCTATGTAACGCAGCGTAACGCTGCCTAAGACTCCTTCCCCCCCCCCTTTGGCGTAACGTAATTTATGGATGACTCCTAACAGTTTAAAAGTAAATATACATGGAAAGTTTAAACAAAAAATAATTACTGAAATATACGTTTTAATATAAATGATTATAATATTTTAAGGGAAAATTGGTCGCTTTCCATAACGCGACCCCGTGTCCAATTCCCGTTCGGCAAGACTATAGTGTGCGTTTTCCTTGCAATGTCTCTGTACAGAATGCTGGAGTTTGTATGTTGCTGTGTGCTGAAAATTCACTTCTCAGGCCGAGAAGAGCAGAATACGGCGTAGGGATGTCTTTGTGCTAACCACACGTACCCCCTTACCGCATGGCAGCGAGGCCGGGACGCTGCTGGCAGGCCATAGCCCGTACACGGGCCGACGCGCCAAATACAAACAAAAACAATACGAAGCGACAATACTTAGATGTCTTTAGTTGAATTGGTTTAGAGTCAAGAAACCTGATAATTCGTAAAATATCGTAACGGATTGTCAACATTGTTCTGATACATACGATAAATTAATTAATTTTTTAAACGTTTATATCCTATGATGTAAATTTTATATACCCTATAAAACACATAAAATATATTTTTGTGCAAGATTAGGAAGGAATTGCATATGAATATAACTCTCGTTCCCATAAATCCTACCTATCAATACAATTGTGAATAAAGAACTAATTCATTGACGTAAGTAACATTCGACAAGCAACTCTGCGGGGAAATTACTGACATCTAGTAGCGATATACAAAACAATTAACGTCAGTAGTTCCAAAGTATTCCGCGCACTGGTAGTGTGAAAATATGCCGCCAGGTGCCACTCTACGTTAGACTTGCTGACGCACTCTGTACGCGTAGAGAAGAAAACTAAGCTGATCAATACTACTTTGGACAAGTGTGTAATATCGTCACTAGACAGCGCGGTCAAATATCCCACAATTGTAATTGGTGAACACATGGCTGAAGTATCAAATCTACATTCAAGATGTACTCGTAGACAGTTTTTTTAGGTCTATTGAAAATATGGAACAGGAGAAACGTCACGGGTAGAAATGCATATTCTAACAGTTATTCTTGGCATTTGTATTAAGTCATGAACATCGATGTAATTCTTTTGTAAAAACCAGTCCAATGACGTGCCACTTAGGCTAGACAAACAAATGAGTGAATCATTTATTGGAAAATCAACAAGTAGATATTTTAACCAGCAAAGTAATTAAACATTTTATAATGGGTAATTATAACAACAATAATAATAATAATAATAATAATAATAATAACAATAACAACAAATGTCCTGGGAATGGCAATCAAATTCGATTAGAAAATTTTCTTTCATTTTATTTTATTTATCAAAAATAATCGATATCTACACTTTTATGACTGGCGCAATTTTTACGAATTCCTTTCTTTTAGTTGATCATTTATGATGTTTTTTATTTTACTTTCAATCCAAACTATAATAAATTTACTTAATGGGGTAAAATAGAAATATCCAATTAATGTTTGTCCAGGGGCGATGGTTCTATGCACCATAGATTTGAGTAAGGTAACTTACTGAAAAAATTAAATTAAAACGCTTTCATATATAATATAGAAGATAACATTTATTCATAATAAAAAGAAATTACATAATATTGTCTTTTAAACGGAAATAATAACGAAATATTTAGTTAACTTTACAATATTAAACAATGATACCGATGTATTTCTTCTTCACCTTTCTAGTAACGTAAGTCCTTCCTTTTGGTCCAATTGCATACATACAATTGACTGTCATCACTCCCAAATAGTTTAGTCCATTTAATTTTTCGTAATACTAAAAATACACCACCAATACGACATTGCAAGCTGTACTAAAATTTACGTCCTTACTCAAGAACGTTTATTTTCTTTCTGGTTGTTCGTTTACGTTCGTCATCTCAGGTCGGCAGTCTCCATGACATCATTGGCAATCTGTGATTTGCTATTTCAATAGGCCATGTCTATTGTACTGTCTTGTTATTATAAATATGGACGAAATACGAATAAAGACTACACATTTTTATCAAGTTGTTCAGTTAGTGAGGTAGATTTTCTCAGTATTAATGAGATATTAATAGATAATGATTAAAACATTGAATTACGATGTAAGATTATTATAAAAATGTAATATGATATAAATATTCGAAACATTTTTTAGCATCTGACTTGCGTTTGAAATCACTGAATATAATAAACAACACCTACACGCAGTTTTGTTTCCAATGGGGGTTTACACAATTCTTTATAATAATGAAATATAAAATATAATGCTCTGAAAAAATAGCTTTAATTACACATGCGTAAATATGGCCTTGTTATCAAAGCTTTCCAAAATGAGTCGTCACTGTCTGTTTTCATAATTCAACATGATATAGTATTTGAGATAGAATAGGAATTCTAGAGCTACGTGTATAAAACACAAGTCGTGAGAAAAATACGTCACATACAGTTTTTAAGGGTATTTGTCGTAAAATAAGTAAATTGTACATTCCCGAAATGCACGGCCTGAATTGTGGACTTTACACTCTCGCGAAGGAACAAATCAGTTTCTCTGCTGTTACGTATTCTGCTCGCTGATGCAATGTGCTTTGGTCTAACGATCATTATTATGAGCGCAAACCAAACAATGATCTCTGGCAAAACAGATTTTCAATGAGGAAAAGTTTAGGATTAATCATAATGTACTAAGATTTTAAAGAGTTCAAATTATTTCTAAATTTATCAGTGACTAAACACTTTTTTGAAAGTCTGTTGTTACAAGCTATATTGTTGTTCTGGTTAGTCACCGTTGTAGGGAAAAGCAACACGACATTTTGTGTTTACAATATGATAGAAAATTTTGTAGATTATATTTATTTATATTATTATTATTAATATTAATTAGACACATTAATCTAAGTGATAATTATCAACATATGATTATTGGTGATCACATTAAAACGATTCATTAATTTTAGTTGTAGTACATTCTGTCAGCCTTTATGCAGCTCGTTGCGTTTATTTTGCAAATGTGCATTCCCGCCTGAGATATGGCATAATATTCTGGGGAAGCTCATCCTGTAGTATTCAGACCTTCAGATTGCAAAAGAAAATTATTCGAATAATGAAAAAATGCCTTCCACGTGATTCCTGCAAGCCTCTTTTCATTGAGCTGGGAATCCTACCATTGCCTTGTCTATTTATTTACGAATCTGTAATATTTGTCAAAAATGACCTACTTAACGGAGGGAACATATTTTCATGCAATATTGATATTTATAATTACAACACACGCCGTAGAAATCACGTGCATCAAGTGTCAGTATCAACAGCTCAGTACAAGAACATACAATACATGTACGTTACTTTACAACGCATTGCCAGATGACATAAAACAATTAAAGTCGGTACACAAATTTAAGTTAAAAGTAAAATCTTTTCTGCTGCAAAACTGTTTCTATACAATTAGAGACTATACTGATCGTGAAAAAGAAAAATAATGTTTATTGTAACAAAACAAAGATATATAATGAATTAGTTTATGTTTGCATTGTATACATTTAAAAAAATATTTAATACGCCTGTAACAAGTAATGTACTTCAGCTTCCGGGTCAATGACCCCCATCTCGATCAGGTTTTTGTCCAGTTTCCCTGATCCATTGAGCAAATGCTGAGATGGCCCCTTGTTTTGCTTCTGGACGTAAATGTAGCTTCACTGTGCGCACGTTTTGTTGAGCACTCCTTTTGCTTGTAGTTCATTTACAGTTGAAATTGATTTTCTATAACTCGGGAAAACACATTTTTCAAATATTTTATTTTTCTAAAATAATTATTTTCTAAATTCATTTTTTTTGTTTTTTTTTAATAAAATTCTGGCCCTCAAGAAAATGTGCGCAGATAAATTTCTTTCCCCACACGTCATATACAGTTTTTACTGTTTTTGACAAATAAATAAATAAATAAATAAATACATTACTGATTTGCATCGTAAGTGCAAAGTTTTAGGTAGTCTATACGAACTATAACTTTATATTTCTATCACCTACAAATTAACATCTCCAATCCCCAAACTCCACCCATTACCATATCCACTCCCTCATTAAATAAGAATAATATTAATTGAAAAAATTAAGGAAACACATAATTAAGGAAAAGTTTTATATTAGAAAACCCCCTATTCAAAAATCTAAAACCCTATTAGAGTAGCCCTTTAGCACTAACGCGTAACTAAATTACCTGCATTATAACATTAAAGAACGGCAAAAAAAGAGCTCTATTCATACCTAAAATATCCTATAAGAATTATTTGACCTCCATTTTAACAACAATAATAAATACCAAGAACACAAAAATATATTAAAACAAGAATAGAAATCCATAATTACGGAAAAATGAACTTACTAAACCCAATATGCAACAAATCAATTAAAAAGTTGATGTGAAAAAGGATGTAGGAGCCAAAATATAAAAAACGCGATTTTGAATAAAAAACGATCTGTGTTTAGTTGGCAATAGTTTAAGAAAGGACAGAATCCTCGGTTTTGGTTCGCAATTCCATCACAAGATAGAGCCGGGAGTAACTCCATCGCAGTTGGCAATGAAACGGGTGCAAGTGCCTCCGCGCTGTATGTGCATGTGGCGACAAGCTATTTGTATGTGCGTGTTGCAGGCCGTGGGGGCAATGAAGTTGCTTCAAGTCTTAAGGTATTGTCTTTTCAGATCACATTTAAACGAGAGATAGAGATTTGGTTGATTACTGTGCTGTATATACACTTTTCACAATGATACAAATGATATGACAATTAGCGGAGGAAAAAAATAATTGTTTTGATCTGCTACAGTTTATGGATTCTAAATGTCACAATTTTGACAACAAAATCTGTGCATCACATTAAAATATTTTGAAGATTGTAAACACCTATCTTGAACGCAGAATATTTGTAAGAACGCCGTTTTGGTAGTTTAAAATCAATTTTCTCTTTCTCCTGAAAATTTTTTCGGTACTTGCACCCTTTTTGCATGCCAACTTTTCAATTAACGATTACCATCATTAATGATTGAATCCGATAATTAAGTCTTTAAATACAGACATCAATTCATTTTAGCAATTTACAAAAAGGACTAAAAATTAAAATCCACCTCTGCCCCCTTAAATACACCAATGAAAAAACATTTTCCCTACAAGCGAAGCCGAAGCGTTAGCTCATCTCCTTGAAAGTAATAAACGCTTAATAATAGCCACCCAGAACAAAAAGAAATAGTTAATTCTGACACAGACCTCAACATTAATATCTTACAAACCATAAAATCGATTTGAGCAAACGAACTGAAAAGATATAATAACAAACCTCTCCATAAAAGGTCCCTGGACCCAAAAATATTAGCATTACATTCTGAAAGTCGATTATTCGCTCTATTGACGGCCTGGGGTCTCATCGTCTTATTGACGGGACATATATGGTCTTGGGCGACTTGAAAGGGTTTTAGAAAGAATTTAGAGCTCTACACAAGAACAGTAGGCAAGCAATAATTACGGGCCATCTAAATT
>JAHLJT010004954.1:0-29448 GCA_031308135.1 Acheta domesticus | reverse complement strand
GACGAAAAGGCATCTAGTGTTTTCTAGACCTCGATCGCGTGACTTTGCCAGAGTCCTTCAAGAGCAATGAATGAAAATAATGATGGCTCTTGACAAAAGGAATAAAATGAAACGTTACGGATATGACGGCATTGTTTTATTGCCGTCTGTTCGTGGATGATGCAACACGCCACAGAGAGAGCAAATCGCGATTGTTTTGACAATTTGAATGTATAAAACAGTCATCCTTTTTTTTATTTTTGAAGGGCTCATAATAAGAAATGACGATACATACGAGCATTTTAATATTCTTGTGCGAATTCTAGAGCCAATTCAGCTGGTTATTATAAACCCTTTATTAACGCAAATCTCTCGTGACTGTAATATATCTACTAAATCATGATATATAAAAAGTCTGTTATATAAAATAAGTCTGAGCTCTATGTTAAATAATTATTTACACTTCCAGAAAAATGAGACTGAAGAAAACGAGCAAAAATTGTTAAATATCCCGATTTTTATTTTAAATTTGGAATATTGCTCGCCCAGTAAATAAGATTGCCAAAGTGGCCGAAACGGTCGCGCGAACTTCATTGATCTGAATTTTACCACAAACTACAATTGCTTATGAAAGGAACAGAACCATCTAGAAGCATTATTCCTCCAAAACTTTGATTTATTAATTTGATTTTTTTCCTCCAAAACTTTAAAACTATTTCTTGTATTCAATACTGTACTGAAATACTATCCAATGTGGAGTTTAGTTTTAAAGACAGCAATATCTTTGTTTCTGTCAACTCTGGAAATTAATGGCATCCCCAAACCTTAGCTGCAACACTGTTGTAGTCTGAAACTTAATTCACATTCTACTCTCGTTTTACTGTACAAGAGGGAAAACCCAAAGGATAAATAATTTAAAATTATAATAAATAATTATATTTTCATAGGGAAGTAAAAGCTGTAAGAAAAATAATGATAATTAAATATCAAAATATATACTATATTGCTCCAATACATGAACAGAGGAAGTAAAACATTTTGGTCTATCCATGATGCACAAAGTAAAACTGCCAAAATCAATTCAGACACATGTAAATGCAGTACAAAAGTATGAACACTATACAGGAAAAAACTGAGGAAAATGAATGTTACTTTTACCATCCATAATTTGTAGATTTGTTAAACTGTATCTTCCTTTTCAATCCATTTCGGAATTTCTTCCCATTTCAACCAACATGTTGCTGGGAAGTGAGCTGAATGATCAGTTATAGATTCATCATCATCATGAACTGAACAGAAATAAGCTTCACAGCCTGTTTCTGTTGATTATTGCAGTATTTGGTAGATTATTAGTCTTTCACGTATTGCCTTCAGCTGTTGCCTCCTCTTTAGTGTCTGCCTCTATCTTGATCCTTGGTTTGGCTCCAGATTAATGTTGGCAATCTGTGTTGTCATTCTCTGCTCATCTTTTGAATGGTCTTTGCCTCTCTCTTTATTTAATTGTCCCTGTATATCGTGGTTTCTGCCTTCTTCCAGATTTAATGTTGGAAAATCTGTTTTGAGTTTGTTCATTCAACTGTAAATGTTCTGCGGTGGCTACATTTACGTCCAGGAAATTGCTCTATATCTCTGATCTTCTAAACCTTTGGTTTTCAATTTCTTTGATGTCTTTTTTCAGTCCTGTTTCTTCTTGGAATTCCCAGAGGGGTCTTAGAAATTTCATATGTGCTGCCGTAGGTTTGTTTGTCTCTCTCTTTCATTACCGTGCTTCAGAACAACATATATTGTATTCACATATTCTATTGTATTATTAAGTTTGTTTTCTATGTTATTCTTGCATTTGGTTGTATACACTGATATTTCTGAGGTATGAAATTTATTACTTTGTTCCACTAATTTTCAATTACTATTTTGGCTCTCCTTTGTTCCCTGTCTTGTATTGCCATAACTTTTGTTTTCTGAACTGCTATCTACAGAGAATATTCTTGGACCACTTTGTCAATTTATAAACTGCTCTTTGTAATTATCTTCAGAATCCATTCTGATAGTTTGGTCATCAGTGTTCAAGATTGTATTTATCTTCTTGTCAAACTTTCCTACTCCAGTTTTTCACTAAGTGGATAATATGTATGTTGAAGAGAATGGGTGATAATCCACATCCTTGTCTTAAGACACTGTTGGTTGTTATTGCTGTTCGGTAATATAAATGAAAAAGAATAATGTAACATTAGCTCAAAGTCATTACCTAAATAATACAAACCACAACTAAAACAGTGTATTAGGTCTTTACAGAAATTCAAAGTATTGTTTAAAAAATAACTCAAAATCCAATGCAATTTGAAAATAGTTTGCTCTTTCACATCAAGTGTAAATTTTTTATATTTTTTCCCCAACATGAGGGGTAACTGTACACCCCAATACCACCATTTCCCTAAGCCTAAATATTGTATCCACAAGCAATTTTTGGTCAATTATTTCTTCACTCAAAATATTAATTTAAAAACAGACAAATACGTTACTCCATTTTTACCTTCCCTACCACAACTTGATAACAGAATTTTCATGTATTTTTTTCACAATGCTTAAACTTCCAATTTTTTTAAAGTGGCCAATAACATTATGTCATTGCTACACCTCCTGTCTCATAAAATGAATCTTTTTGACAGTGATAAGCAAATTTCTGAGGCCACGAGCCCCATTGAGAAGGATGTTCACGGATTAATTAAAAATATTCCTTTTTTTTTATGCAGGTGTAAAAATGACTTGTCATCGGCCACTTAAAAAAAAATTAAATTATAAGTTAACACATTAACATAAATTAGTATCGAACAAACTGAGGCCAATAGAATTGAATTGTTCACCCAAGTGGGGTAATTCTAAAATTATTTTCGAATTAAAGAACGAAATTGACATTTTTTATTTTATGAATTTGCATGATGTATTCAATACTACTCAACATTCATCTGAGGGGACACCTACGGAACCAGATGGATACATTAAGGATGAATTTGGATTTTGAGGAGTTCTATGGCAATAAAGAATCGCTTTTGTTCAACAAATTATTACAGAAAAACATAAAAAATCAGTCTTAGTCACTCAGTCTTAATGGATTTTTCTTAAACAGATGCAGATACATTGAAATTTACAATGTCCTCTCCACAATTATTGAGAGCATTTTCAGGCAACTTTGTTAATGTGTCTTCTGAGTAGAATTTTCCTCCATTGCACCACCCGGTACTGATGTAACAGCTGATGTGTTTGTGTGGGTGATCTGAATTACATGCTCTTTGGAAGGAAGCTCATCAGTCTGCTTAGGAGCTTCAATGGACAGCACTCCATCAGAAGAGAGTTTGGACACCACAGCATCCAGAACAATGTCTTCAGGAAGCTGTATCGCTCTTGGAACTGCCGTGATATGTATCCGTGTTCATCCTGCCTTTCTTTGTGTTTGCCTTTGCCTTGGCCACATTTCAACAATGTGGTGTCATCCTATCAGTTTTCACAACTATTCGCAGGCATGAACTGCCGGATAATTATCCAATTTACCGGTAAAACAAAGTTTCACATCAACATCTATATTATATAAATCCAATAATGAGAAAACATAATGTGAGAGACCAACAGTAAAATTCTGGACAGGTTGCAAAATGGCTTATTCAATACATATCCAGAATGCAGAAACAAAAATTAAAAATCTATAGCAAAGATGTATCTTTCATGTAAAAAAAAAAAGCTCCATACCAAATGCAAGCAATCTCTTCAGCACTAGTTACTTCTATGCTAGTTGCTTTTGCCACTTTTTTTCTTTATTCAGAGCATGAATAATTTACAAGGCAGTCCAATGTAATTTTTGTAGTTGAATAAGGAGTGTCAAGAAGGTAATGTATAATCACACGTGCGCCTACAAGAAAAACTTAATCTAAATAGTTTACTAACATCCGATATAAATGTGCACTGTACTTATAAAACAAAATGCATGTCATTATGTATGTGCATATATATAACACGTACAGTAGCTGATAACATATGCTATGCCCTCCCCCAACGACCTACAGAAAAAACATTCTTACCTTTTTTTATTATGCCACAATTTATTTAAATATTTATTTATGTTAGAATTATGTAACTATTTCAAAAATTATTTTGTATCAGGTATACATTACACAAATATACAATATAATCATGTATATATTGATTAATTAACAAAAACTCTATGATGTCACCCCCTCCTTGTGATTGTCTGGATCTGCCCTAAAAATATCTGATAACTGCACTGTGAAATTCCACATTTTTCTCAATTTGATAAACATCTCATATGATTTTATATAAAAAATATTACTCTACAGTATTGTCTGCTGTATTAATAGTGCAAAGTAATTAAATGTCAGTCTGATGCAATTTGTATACCTCACATGCAAAAATTTGATCTGTGCAATGTGTAAAAAACACTGAAAGAACTACATCACGGATGTCCTTAACTGTGCAGCACCATCACCAAAAAGAAAGAAAAAAATTGTTTTATTAGCATTTTTAATGTAGTCCAGTGGATAAGGAGCATTGGCCACTTCAAACTACTTTACGTTGTACTTTGTTCTCTGCTTTCAGCCTAAATTTCAAATAGTGTCAAGGATTTTGAGCAAGATAATTAACAGAAGATTCTGAATAGAAGAAATTACTTTTTTATTACTTGCTTAATTGACAAGTCTGAGAAAATATATTAGTCTACAGTCTTACAAGCACAGATGCATAGTAATAAATATAGAAAGAGCTAAATCCATTCCCTTACAAAAAAATAGAAGTTATCAAGAAAAATATTTTATACCAGAGGTAACCCCACATCAGCAAATCTAATACACTTCATTTCACCCTGTGGACATGAATTTTGTTTCCATTTACCTTATATCCATCTTGACTGTCTTCAATATCGGTTTGTTACTGGTTCGATAACATTGGTATCTCCAGGGACGAAAGTAGCCGTTCCGAATAAGGGCAGGTACGAAGGGACGAAAAAGGTCTTTGTGCAAAACATCGAAACCGAAATTGCGGTCAAAAAGCGGGCCAGTGCGGTATACGCGCGGATCATTTTGTCAACACCGTTCAGAGGCGGATCTGATGCCATCTGCAACGTAAAAAAGAAGATATAAAGACCTACCTTTTTAAAATTTACCTCAAGAATTCCAATCAGAAAATCCAATTCAATTCAACCATGAATTCAACTGACGCCGCCAGCGTCAGGTCAATGTAAAAAATTTTGGCACACTGTGGATGCCGCTGCTGCCTTCTTCTGGAACCGGTTCATTTCACAGAACGGTTCACGAACCGCTCTTCAAAATGAACCATGGCAATGCAGAGAGGAGAGATACAGATATCTCTCCTCTATGTGGCAATGGTGTAAGTAGTGCACGGTGTTTTCTTACACCACAGTTTCCCAACGGGGGCGATACTGTCCTTCCCCTCGCCAAAAAGGGCGCTGAGGCTTCCGGTGGAAGCAGCAGGGCCGTTTGACAGCTTTGCCCCCCCCCCGCATCTTTACATTCACCAATCTGTTGTCCCTCTAATTTAAAGATTAGTTTTGTAAAAAAAAAAGCAAACTTCTCATCACCGAGTGACATCTCGCTCGTTCAACCAGCAACATTTCCTATTATAAATATTATCCAAAGATGCGCGATGTATCACTCCGTTACGCCAATTATTTTTTGTAGTTGAAATCATACTTTATATAACTTTTTTGACATTTAATAAATAATTTAAGAATTAGAGGCCTTTTACGCGGGCCTGGTGGCAAGATACAATAACGCTGGACATATTCATAAAACATTGCAACTTATACCCATTGAGCAATTAGTATCAAAATATTGTAACATTAGTTCAGCGTTAACTTAAAGTTATTTGAAGAAATCATAGGTCTTGGAATATAAGGACACAAGGATTTGAAAACTAGTTACAATACGAAAATCCAAATGCAACAAATTAATTTTTATTTAAAAACAATCAATTCAGTCTTTCATAGCTCGGAAAAATTGATAGCGGAATATTTAATACTGTACAAATAATCTTAACATGATATGAATTGTCGCCGTTTCTAATGAGAATTTTCTTTCTTTTCCGCTGTGGCGCTGAGTTCACAGCTGGCGCATTTGTGTGGGTGATTGGAATGACACGTTCCTCCGAAGGCGACGTTACGGATTTCTTCGGCGCTTGAATGGACAGCACACCATCGGAAGAAAGTTGGGAAGCCACTGCATCGGGATCGATGTCCTCAGGAAGCCTGTAGCGTCTTGGAAGTGCCGAGACACGAAACCATGTTGTCCTGTTTTTCTTCATGCTTCCCTTCCACAACGACGTAGTTTTCCACCACTTTCACATTGATCTCATCGGGCTTGAATTGTTGAACATCCAGGTTGACCTAAGAATGAAATTAGGTATTACAATGACATACATGAAATATGGAGGGGAGTTTAGGCAAATTACACCTCAAAAATGGGGGAAAAAAAAAACCCTTCAGAAAATCCGTTTTTTGGTTCTCACAGAATTAAACCTTTGATCTATTTTTTTAACATGGCGAAACCCGTTTTATTTTACGACCTTTCGTTTTGTTTTTATTTGAAAAAAAAAAAAACAAAAAAAAAAAAAAAAAACAACTTTTTGGGGAGGAACTTTTCGGAAGGGGGAGTGCTTTTACTTCATCCAGGAAACAAACCCAAAAAACAATTAACACTAGAAGAAAGAATAGATGTTTCTTAGAAAGAGCTCAAGGCCAGTTTGTGTACAAAAATATTCCGTTATATCCCAAAAAAAAAAAAGAATTCAAAATTTCTTAATGCGTTTTCATTGTAGACACATTTATTCAATAATGAAAAAAATATTAAGCAATATTTCAAATTTTTGCATATTAGGGGTATAATATACCTTAAAGAATTAGAATTTGCAGAACGAAATATTGAAGTAATTGTAAATACGTTTAATTACCTTAAATCCATCCGGGTGTGCTCAACGTTCGAGACGCCGCTGTTTCGAGAAGACAGAAGCCGCCAAGGTCTAACGTAGCCGGCCAGAAGTGAAGAAGGCACAATGGGGTGAATAAGATCATCGTTCAAAACGCCAGCCGAAGTTCTGATCGTAGAGATGACCCATGCGGAGAGGCAAAAGGCGAGCAAAATCGCTGAATACGCACGGAGTAAGAGCCATCTGTAAACCGATAAATACTAGTTAACGCCGTGAAATGTTAAAAATATTTCTGGTCGTGAGCGTCTGAAACACGCAACATCCTATTCATCAATGTTATTTCACCACTTACCTTCAGCTGAACAAATCGAAATAAGCGAGACTTTTGAAATGTACCACGACTACACTCGGTAAATACTCTCTGGTACACCACTGACACTAGGCAGGAATACTATGCCGATATAGCTCACTTGCCTATGATTCGACTGCTAATGGGCAACACTTCGCGCCAGCTTTTATATCGTCGCGGCGACGTTTCTCGAATCGCGAGGTGCGCTGCGCAGCTGCGCGAGTTTGCGTCATACCAATTGGGCTCGTGCTTCGCGTATGATCTAGAATGCTGCTAATCTAGCGAATCTGTGAAACCGTCATTCAAAATCAGTTGAAATAAACTTTCTTCGTGATAAGATACCCATGAATGTAATATGGAGAGAGTACTTTGTCAATTATTGACATTTTAATCGTGCTTGTTGGTGAGCCTCGTAATGACGTAACCTGTACGTCACAAACAAACCAAACAGCGCGAAGTCCAATTCTCCGATCCCTGCTTGCTGTTTTCTAGAACATTCTTTCAGACAAATTATAATCATATTTCAGTAATTTATTTGTAATTCATCATTTATTGAGTTTAAATATGTGACTTTTGTGAGTGGATTTGAAGCATAAAACAATCGGTGATCAAGAAGCTCAACTTACCAGTACCAAATCTGTTTCAAATTTCAAGAATTTGTTTGGTTATTTGTGGGGATGACTCATGATTAGTACCATTGAACATGTATTTATCAAAGAAATGTTAAAACCTAGCACAGCCCTTGTAATATATTTAGATTCCATTCATTGCTGTTACATGTAATGCTGACAGGACATTATGAGAACAATATTACGAATGAATGAATGAATTTAATGTGTACATTTTAATCACCATTTATATTGTCAATTGGGATAATGACTGATAATATCTGAAAAACATTACATTAAACATAATGTAATACTATTATTGAAAATTATGCTTTTGATTTGGTTTCTTGTACACTATTTTACTGATATTTATTTATTGCCAGAAAAATGATGTGATAGCTACAAACGCCTTTTCGTGAGGATACCATTGAAGTTTGACTGCATTGAAAAGCCAGCTTTTGTTGTATAAACTATGGTTATAATCTCAGACTTATATTTCATATTTATATAATATCAGACAAATCTTCATTTCTCTTGTAAAGGACAAAGTTCTTACTTGCTGTAACAAAAATGGGTAATAACTTTTATTTTAATGTTTATTTGTCCTTGTTATTATTGCTATAATTATTATAATGCTTTTAACAATTATAGTGATTAATACGTGTCATATAGATTTAATTTTGAGACAAAATTATGAAAACAAAACTTTCCTTTCCTGAACCCCCTGCCTTAAGATTTTAATTGTACAAAATGTTATGTTTTGAGTTACAATAGAAAATACATTTATTTATGTTAAGAAGAAAAATAAATGCCAAATAAAAATCATTATAAATATACCCGTTTTTTGTATATAATGTGATAGTAATATTTGATAGTCTTCTCATTATTTGGGATCAACATCAAATGCAATTAGTTATTCTTGTATTTCCTTTCGATTGTGAACTCATTTTGATCAGAAAATATGTCTTAGTTCATTACAAATGGAATGTGGACATACTCTCATATGTGATGTGAACTAACTTTCATTTCAGGATCCTCACTTTTTATGATCCAATTGTCTGTTGCAAAAATGTGAAGAAAGATTGTTCCAGTTAATGTTTTTAAACAAGCTATTAAACTGTTTCCTGGAAAAAGTAAAGATAAAATATTCAGAAAATGTTGATGGAATTTCATAGTTGCTGTAACCTGAGCAAATTTTCAAATAAATTCTGTGTGAAATGATGAGAACAATCCTTGTATATTTCTTACTGTAATTTTTTGTTTTACAACGTACTGAACTCAATCAAAACTACCACTAGTTTTTGAATACATCAGTTAACTAAATACAAGGCTTTTAGCACCTTTCATAGTATCTCTCCATTGCTTTTGCCGTAGTATCTATTGCCAATTGTCATGTAAATAAGAATAGCTGGAACTATTTCCAAAATCTTTACCCTATTTACAATTCTGTGTCCACTTCTTCTCTCTTGGTTTTGACTTTGCATATTTTGAATATTTGTGAATTGAGAGTAATCTTTTGATGATAATCATTTTAACAAATATAAAGGGAAACCAATCATTTATATTTTTCACCAAAAAAGGAGAATGAAAAATAATTACAAACAACTGAAAAAACATTTAAGTTTTTAGATATTGTTTTATTTAAAAATAAGAAATACAAACATATTTTAATGGTTAAATAAATAGAATGTTAACATTTTTAAATTGTTATCTTTGGATACCTGATTGTCTCATGTAAATCATACAAATGTTGCAAATGCTGATATTTATTAGCATTATATGTATTCATAATCAACTTAATTTGTATATAAGTCAGGACTTATCCCAGAGCTGAAGAAACCACGCACACATAGCACTTTTCCTCATGTCACACAGTTTTTAACTGTTTTCATTATTAAATAAATGAGTACTGTACATTTGCACTAAAAGTAACTTTAAAGCACAAACGGAATGGTTTTACAATAAAAATGGTGAGAACCAGAAGCAATAAAACTGAATATAGGTTTGGATCATTATTTTTGTATTTCATTTGGAAATCACTTGTTCTTTATTGGTTTTGAGTTAATGTCCACCACTTCAGGACAAATCTGTCATATTTGTAGCGATGAACTCGTAATTTCATAATAAAAAATAAGAGTGAATTTAGTATAAGCAAAATGGCCTCATTGTATTACAATGTCATTTCAAATAAAACCTTTAACTAAACCTCCTGTTTCTGCACTAGAAGCCTGATATTAAAGTAGAACATTTGAAATATTTGTTAGTAACAGTATGATGCAACATTCACTTATTAGATTTCTCAATATTTTAGTCTCCTGTACTAGAAGAAAATGAGGTGATAGTTTCAAAGAATTGGAGAAAAATTTCTTGCTCATTTGCAAAATTAAGACATACTTGTAATATTTTGGAATACACTAAGAAATCCTTATCCGTAAGTACAGTGTTATGCCATTTCTTCCAAAACAATGGCAATATCTCAACAGAAGTGTCAGGGTCAATTACTTTAAATGCAAAGAGATAACGAAGTTGTGACAACACATTGTTTCCCCTTTCTGCCATGTATCCACACTTGAACTTGTTTTATCTTCTTTTGTCTTTTTCCTTTGAGATTGCTAATGTATACACTTAAATTCATTGTAAATAGTTGGGTTTAATTAAAACATTGACCAGACATGATAATAGCATCACATAAAAGTCTAGTGACACACAAATGTTGAAAACCTTTACATCTATTATTTTTTATTCCTTTTCCTTGCAGAAAAAATGGGATAATCCCCAAATTTCAAGAAAATGTTTCGAGCGTAGGGATTATGAGCTTTCATTACACACACTAGTTGCAATTTTCAGAACAGTGAAAAGTACAAGGAGTCGCCTTACATGCTGCAAATAACATATTTGAATAATTATTAATATTACTATAATCTGCATTACAATAATGATTTTGGCAAATTTATTTTTTTTATTTAGTTAGAAAGTATTATAATAATTAGGTTAGTGTGTTACATCAAGTCTACAGTCCTGTAGACTTCATGGTATGCTCCCTACACTCTCTGGTATGGTCTGCTGTGTGTCAGGAGTCACCAGTGAAAAGCAGCAATTATTGAAAAATTGTTACAATTTTAGAACTAATTCACTCATTAAAAATGAAAAATTCATTGGTTAAAATCTTGTTAACATGTTCATTATTCTCGTTTTGAAAGTGGACTAATTACGTTATTAATGAACATATGGCAATCTTGAAGGCAACACTAGATTGACCTATTGCAACAGTTAACTTATTTCCTTAGGCCATTCCCCATTTTGTTGGGGATGAATTTCTAAATTCTTAATATTAACCATTTGGAAAACCCTAATACAAAATCACTTTATAGGTTTCCATTTTCTGTCTTCACGAAATAATTCAATGAAGCTCCAAGCATCTTTCCCTTGCTATTTTCACATAGGGGATTATCACATGGAAACAACTGAATTGCTTTCAAGCTTTATTTCATTCAATATTTTACCACAGACTAATTTGTTTCTCATAACTTTCAGAGCAATATCAAATAATTTTTTAGATTGTGGAAGCTGCCATAACATTTTTGTATAGATTCAGGAAAACCTCCAAGTTATGAAGATCCAGATATGAGAGGTATAGGAGGGGACAGAAAAGAAACGAACTTAAGTGACACAAACATTTTAATGCACACTAAATTGGTACAGTTAAAGAGGTACAAATCAGTCTTAACAACACTATTGGAGACCAACAGTATAATACTTTGAATATAACAGTCTTAGAAATACATATAAGTAAAAGATCGTTAAAGCAAGAGTAGGGGCAAAGAAAGAAAAAAAAAAAAAAGATTCAGATTCATGATCCATCTTCTCAGCAGTATCTCCCTTTCCAGTTTGGCCTGAACTTGGTTGACTTTTGATAGCAGGAGTATTGGTGTGAGTAATTTGGACAACACGTTCTTTAGTGGGCGGGGCTTGAACCTGAATAATCACAAAGACACACTGATTAAATTATAATTCTCATCAATAGTTTCTTTCTTCTAAAAAGAAAGAAAAAATTGCTCATTTTCCTTCATAAATAATCGAGAGAAAAAAATAATGTCATGATAAATTACCTTCTTAGGAGCTTCAATTGAGAGCACACCATCTGAAGACAATTTTGAAATCACTGTGTCTGGATCCACGTCATCTGGGACTTTGTATTTTCGAACAAATTTACGTGAAATAAACCCATGCTCATCTTCACGTTCCTCATGGCTTCCCTCCACCACAACATAGTTATCCACCATCTTCACATTAATTTCTTCGGTTTAAATTGCTGCACATCCAGGTTCACCTATAATCAGATGCAAATATCTCAATAAAACTCCCACAAAGAATGGATTAAAGGAAAATGTAAATAATAGCCATTATTACACATCCTTACTTTAAATCCATCCTGGTTGTTCTGAATATTAGAAGTCCCGCTTGTACGGGTGGCTTGATGACGCCAGGGGCGAACGTAGCCCGATAGCAGAGGAACAGTCATCAAATGTGGGTGGACGAGGTCGTCATCAGAACACCCAAGCCAAAATTTTGATCGAAAATGGAGCCAGGCCGTGATCGAACCACTGCCAAGTCACCAAGAGCATCACTCAACAGATACGGAAGAATAGACATCTGAAATTATAAAGATACGGATCAATATTTGTAATATAAAATGCTGAATTACACACGTATGTGCTATTATGAATGAATTCTAAACAGTTTTTCGTAGTCAACTGTCAAACAATGTAACGGACAGAATACTCACTTTTACGATCCAATGTAGATAAAAAAGGGGAATATTTACGAGAATAGTACACGCACACTAAATACTTTTGTGATACAAAATCGGCAAAAGTAGCAAGGACCGGTACTTCACAAATGCAGCACTGAATCACGATCTCTGATGTAACTGTAACCGGCAGCTCTGCGCAGCTCCTTATATACTGCCGTCGAACTTCGCGGTCTCTCTGGAAACAACTGAGCGACGAGCCTGGACTGAGCACACCCTTTCTAGAACGCTCGATAGAGAGAATATACTTCGATTACAGCTTTGTATCCGTTGACAATTAATAAGCTGTGACGCTGTTATCCAATCGGGAGCTTTGACGTCAGATGTCACTAACAACGTTCAAGCTCTCGATAGGATAATAGCGTCACAGCTGATAGTGTCAAAGGACTTCACGTTTTAATCGACGTATAGAGTGGTAGTGGTGGGGGACAACGAGTAACAAGGACAGAGATATTAGAAAGAGGGCGTAGCTTCTAGAACTGTCAAGAACAGTCAAGATGCTGTGACGTGATCGTAACGCCGACGAATTTATTGCTGACTTAAATAACTTGGGTGACCGGACGAATACGAAAATAAGACTGGGTGACTGAAGAAAGAGCTTTATTCCTGAATGTACCGATTGTACTGGATCCAATGTTAATACAGTAGTAGTATATGAAAATGATTCACATTATAGCATGTTCGTATAAACATTATGTGAAATGATTATTTCGAATACTTTCACGGCCCCTTAAATTATGATAACTGACGAATTTGATTCTAAACAATTTTATAATATATAAACAATTCTTTACATAAATATAAAGTAATAGTTGCTTACTTTATATAATATAAAGTAAGTTTGCGCTCTTATGCAATTTTTTTCCCCACTCCCGTTAATGTTTTTAATTGATTACATAGATTTATTTAGTTGATATTTTGACAGTGATCTCGAGCGGAGATTTCACGGTTGTCGCATAAGTAAAGTAACCGATGTATACTATTATCCGATAAATTATCAACAAAACTCTCCAAAAATTGTATTACTCTGTCTTTGATTTGATTTATTTAGTCAAAGAATAGTAAAAACTGTATGTGACTACGGGGAGAAACGTACCACCTGCGCACGTTTTCTTAAGCTCCAAATCTCTTCCCAACATTTTAACTATAATAATAGTTGAAAGACGAATAAAAGTTTAAAAAATAAAATTAAAAAACTTTGGGGAGATTTTTTCTTGTCCCATGATTTAAGACTAAAGAGAGAGTTTCAGTGGCGTAGCTTTAGTTGGTGTCACCCGGGGCAAAACTAATGGTACCCCCCCCTCAGAAATTAAATATAAAAAAACTATTAATGAATAGTTTATACATTGTTAATAAAATATATTTGCACATGACATTTACTTATAATATATTAAAAACTGCATTTAATTCAGAATAACTGAAATTTATTTTTTAAGTAAATAATCTAAAACGAAGTATGACTAATAACAAGTGCATGTTTTTATAAAAATATTATTTTTTAAATAAATCATTAAAATTATATAATTCCAATTATAAAATTTTGTCACCCTCAAAAATTGGTGTCACCCCTAAAATGGTGACACCCGGGACGGACCGCCCCCTGCCCTCACCTAGCAACGCCACAGAGTTTTTATATTTGTGAATAAGAGTAAACTTTTATACGTTTAAAATTTTTAAAAAAAATAATACAGAAACGCCTACATTTATGCGGCTCTTGTCCGGCGCTCTGCTTGCACAAGGGTTGGCGGGGCCGTGAATAAAGTATGCTTTGGAAAAGAGTTGTGTTCACGTTATAATAAATATTAACCTTACTTCAAGCGAAATCTGAATTACTTTTTACTTTCTCATATTCGTATACGTATATATGGAGTATAGAGAAAGATATGTAATGCTGCGGAAATCGATTTCGAAATTTCAACGAAAATACACGTTGGAGGGTCTCCTAATACCGATTTTTTTTTTTTTTTTTACTTTCTAGCTACCACTTACGCAATAGAGAGAAAGTTGTGTAATGCCTGCACAAAAACAGCGAATTTTCGGCGTTAAACGCATATTCAGGGCCATGGTAACGAAAAAGGAGATAGGTCCAGTTTTAGTTTCTAAATTAGTAAAAATTCCTCCAACACGTGATGTAGTCAGAATCCGCTTTGGGGTCCTTGATAGCGAAAAATCGATTGGCAGAAAAAGTCTGTGAGCAGCAGTGGCGTATCGTGACTCACACGTTTGGGGATGCTCAACAATAACACACAAATGTCACTATCAACTACTTCATCTAACAGGCGAACGCAACACAAGGCAGATACACTGGGACTACTTCCAGATCTCGATGGCTTACGACGTTGTAGGCGCTTCCCACAAAAATCCTCACAGCAATCAGGTCTGCGATGTCTGAAAGCAAATATACAATGGCTCAGCTTTAATTCCTTATACGCGAATGGCAATAAGACCATTGTTAATTTATACATTGCAGACTTAAATAAATATGTATCTATTTAAGAGAAATACAATTTCTTGGATATTAATTAAGAAATAGTAGTCAACTATTCTACAGTTTGTTACACATGACCAAGCGGGGACTCCCGAGTGAGAGAGAGAAAGATAATTACTGAACGCTGAAGTGTGTGCTGCGCTCTCGTGCACAAACGAGCTTCTTCCGCAGTTAGACGCTAGCGTAAAGCACGGGTTTCTCTGGCCAGGGGTGAAGAGGGGAGAGGGGAACCTCGCCATCTGCGCATGCGTCATTGCTAGTCGCAATCTGGCGGCAGACGCTGAAGCATTTTAGCTTTCAAGCAATCAGAGGCCAGCTTCAACAGCCCGCCGAATTCAATCATAGGAAATCCATTTAAAATTATACAAAGTGTTTCGCTCAACAGACCCCTTGTAAGATTATCAATACAGTATTAAGGTTATTATATACGTGATGCTCAGCATCTCAGCGCCCCTGACGCTACGCCACTGGTGAGCAGAAGGCAGAAGCAATCTGTGAACAACGCTAGCAGCTACCGTAAGAGGATTCACAAATTTGATGTTACCCTACTGATGACTGACGTCGCGGACTGAATTTGAAACGGATATTTCTAATTTGGGGGGGTACTTTATTACGAAGACTCATTTTCAAAATGTTCTCAAAAATGATGCATGTTTCTCGTGGTGATTAGCAAAACGCACTCAAAGAAATGGACGTAGGTTGCATTTTCGTCGAACACAACTGAATTTCGAACGCCAAAGTTCAAAATGTTTCGGGTTTTCTCAATCGAATTTTTTCCTTAATGAAATCAAAAGCAGATCTTCAACTGAATCTGTTCAATTTTTCGAAAAGATGAGTAGTTTTTATGTCATTTGTGAATCACAGGCAATTTAAACTGGAATTTCGGCAATTCTTTTACTAGAATCTTTCGGAGTTATTTAATTAGTTAATTAGAAATAGAGTTAATTATTTACAGGAGTTAGTGTTTCAGCACCGTTATTCCACAGCCGGAACGAGCAAAATGGCAGTTTGAAATTCTCGGAATAACTTCTCATTATTAATGTGCTTCTATAATAGGATAAGGCTTTATTACTTAACGTTAATGTTAGAATGTCTCTACGTCCAATAAAATGGTTCATGCAACTGTATTAAATTCCGGTAAAACTAAATGTAATCAACAAAAAATTTACATAAACGAGTTTGTACAAAACATGCTACTCGACTGCTCGATACTACTACAAGCTGTCTGTGTGAGGTACGCCAGCCGTTCGTCTGTCAGTGTTATGCAATTAATTTATAATGTTAAGCTTTATTGCATGAGTACATGTTTTGAAAACGAGCGACGTTAGGAGCGTGCCATAAAATCTAATACGTCATCGTTTGTGCCGTAATCATAACCACTCAGTACTGTAATTCCTCTTCCTTCTTAGGTTGAAATTTTTAACATGCTGCAGTTCTTTCGAAGACACTAAACACTTCGCCCTTGTTCCAGTATCTATAAAAGGAAACCTTTTTCTCGAACAGAAAGAAAATTAACGGGTGTAGATGTTTTCCCACTTAAGTTGCCTAAAATACCGGCAAAGACCCACTGACAAGGGTTTCGACCACCGTCCGCCCCTCCTTCCCTCCCCCCTTTTGCTCGGGCTCCTTCTTCGAGCGCCGTATCTCGGAGAGCAAAGCAGCTCCTCCGAGCCATTCCTTGGCCAGTTGGCAATCGCTGCACTCAAGAGATGCGCAACTGGAACTGCGTATGAACAGAAGATCGATAGTGCTTCACGTTCGAGGGTGCAAAAAACTCTCTTTTGTCTCTCTCGTGCCGCCTGTCCTTTCCTTCTGGCCTCGTCCCGAGTCACGATTTTCGAAAAATCTTGTGATCTCAACGAAAATGAGACCTGCACCTTTTTCTTAAGCGTCATTTACGCTATCCGTCATCAAATTTAATAAAATAATTTGGATTTTTTTGTTTTGTTTTGTGAAAAGTCTGAGAATGTCCCAGGATCTTCATGTAGAATACCCCAAAAAATAAAATATCGGTTCAAAGTCACGGGAACCGCGACATCAGCCAGATCGATCAAAGAAAGTCAATTTTGGAGAAATTCGTCTGAACGATTTATATTAGGCGCTAGCGTTGATCGCAGACGGACGGACAGACGTTCTGCCTTCAATCGATTTTTCGGTATCAAGGACCCACAAATACGGATTCTGAGTATACAAAGGGAGCTCGAGGAGGTCATTTACTACACGTAAGAACAAGAGGTATCCATTTTTCGTTACTAGAGCTCGGCAATATGGGTTCGCTGTTCCCCGGGCACAATTACAATACTTTCTCTTTTACGTAGTAAGGCCAAGAACGTACAAATCAGCACTTTCTGCTACAGCATTACAATACTTTCTCTTTAGTATGTAAGTGCATAGTAGGCAAGAGTATCCTTTTCACTAGAGAACGTGCCTCTCAAGAACTTAATAAAGTTCAAGAGAGGCAAGAAAGTAATAACCGAAACTGTGTTAAAAAATATTATTTGAGGCTGAATGAATGTATTGATAATATTAAATCATGTGATTAGATATTTTTCAGAACCTCTGAAATATTAAAATCAATCTTTGAGGAACTGATTATTTTCACATTTTCAGATCCTGTGTACCTGTGATTTTGTGAACCAGAAAGGCTACTCCCCAGACATAATAACTCGGGGATGGATTTTAATGAAATGTCAATTTTATGTTTTCACTTTAGAGAAATGCTGTTAGTATAGAAATTCATTTTATTTATGACAAAGGAAATACCTCGTTTTTATACATTCCCCCCCCCATTTTTCATCGATTTTGACTAACAAGTCATTTTTATAGCATTTTTCGCTACATTTTATTGATTTTAATATCATCTTAATGCTACTTGCTTCAAATATATTTATGAGATTCAATAAATATTCTCCAAAGAATTACTGGGCCCCTATACCTGGCAGCCTACTCGATTTTTTGGCTCAGAAATTATAATGTCAGCAGTTGTGAGTATGTAATCTAAGGTTCCTGTGACGCTTGGTGAGCACCATTAGCGATTCAGCCGATTGAGGATAACTAAGACAGAGGTATATAGATTGGTGAAAATTGAAGACAGTTCTGAAATAAAAAAAACAGACCAAACCAAAAGTTTGAAAGCTGAGTTCACTTGAACGATTCAATTACATCAGTAATGTATTCAACAGCTTGAGGTATTCATGAGGACTGGTTTTGATCAAACTTTTTACGTCATTTTCCTTTGGTTTTACGGCATTTTAAAACATTTTAAGAACATTTTTATTGATAATTTTTTGGTGATGTTTCAGGTCATCAAAATCTGCCCCTATTATAACCAAAGTTGACTGTAATATGCTAAGGATAAATTAATTTTTTTTGGCAATTTATAAGAAACCATTCATATAAAATATTGTAAGTGTGCAGCTTCTGAATAGGAAATTGCACACCAGATCTACATGCAACTGTACACATCAGATCTGCATGCAACTGATTTAAGGCAAAAAATATGTTTGAAGATTATAACATAAAACGAGATTATTGTGACACTATATTGCATGTTACTCAGAAATGATGCATTCTAGTCTCTTAAACCCAGGTTTTCATAACTCTTGTAACATGAGTTTTGTGGAGACAGGTGAGTTCTGAGGAGTCTTGCGTTTTGGGGAGGCAGGTGGGGAAATGATTAGGGCATTTAAGAGGACAGGTGGTGGATAGATGGGACCATGGGGACATAAAGGAGACATGAGGCAGGTGGGGAGAAGCAAGATCTGAATTATGTTTCATAAGCAGCTTCTTCCAAAATGGTATCTTTTTGAACTTTCTATTTCACTTTAAATGATTTAGTACTTTGGATTTTTTTCTCAGGATGGTCAGAAAAGTGCAAACACCTGAAATCTATGAAAAATTAAATTGCAGCAAAAAGACAAAAATCATCAGACAGGACTGTTTGATTTTCTGTTCAATTTCTTCTTGATGCTCAGTAATATTAGGATGGTTTCTCTTGCGTAGTACCAGAACTGTAATGCTGTCATCCAGTTCATGAAACTGGTCATTTAAAGTTGGATTGTATTAAGAACCAATTTTCAGTTTAAAACAATAATTTACAAAGTGCAGAGTTTTTAAACGGGTCCAGCTAATAAAAAAATTAATGGAATTAAATAAGAATTACAAATCCGCAATATACATCTGCAAATTAAGTGAAAATATTTCATTTAAAGTAACAAAAATATTCATTACTTATCCAAGTATTTTTTACGCAATAATGTCATAGCCAAAAATTACACAAAGGAATGAAATGCTCCCATGTTTTGTGAAATAAAATTAACATCCAAGGTTTGTGAGAGTCAATCCACACTAGAGAAATAAATATGAATCTAATGTAGCGTTTGCTACAAGCCAATGCTGTGAACAATTCTACTTAACACAAGTATGTACTGGTGGCTTTAAATACATAAATGAGCTTAAAGCATAATTCAGTGTATCATAAAATATACCAATTCACATACAAAACATTTTCATATAGTCATTTTAGATAGATTTTAGAGTCACTAGTGCTTCTACACTTCAATTAAGAGTGATGTACAGCAACATCCTCAATAACATGTCTACAGAAGAAATGAAGCACAGCGTCTCCCCGCACCAACTGCAAATGCACTAACTTCCGCTCAGAAATGTCACACTGCAACACGCGATCAGGAGGAAAGCTATGTTCCAGAGCAAGGAATGCGACTAGCTTACGTCGATCCACTCGTACACCATACAACCGAGTTAGGTCATGACTGCGGTGATCTCCGTCTGAAAAAGGATAACAAATTCTTTCAGCTGATGCAGGAGCGGTGAGGGGAGGGGGAGAGGGGTTAAAATGTTCAGAAATTGTAAGTACACTCCTAAAAGTTGAAGGCTCAAAATCCTATCATTTGTTTCCCTCTGAAAATGTGTTGTTGTGGTATTATTACGATGGTTAGTATCTCCTGGACAAAAATTTATAATTACTGTAGAAATCCAATTATATAGATTAATTGAGACCACACTCCACAAGATAATTGGATAAATAATTTTGTACAGAACTGAACTTGCATGAAGTGTCAATGATGTATGCCACACTGACTAGTACTGATAAACACAAAAATGTATATACTGTATTTATTGCTCACTGGAAGATTTTGTTTTTTAATACATTAATACAGTAAATTGGTCATAAAAAAATTTGCTTTCTTCAAAACAATCCAGACAATTGGCAATCTGTACAATTGGAGTTCTACTGTAGCACATGTGTACATTTTGTATATAAATAAATTGAATTTCATAAATTCAAAGGTCTGAAATGTTATATTATACATTCAAGATAGGACTGCTTTAACAGATCATTTGAAGGTGCCCTTGAATTTCGAGCAAATCAATAATACATATTAAGTTAACAAATATGCTTGATAAGTCACTAAATATTATTTCTATAACGAGAACATGCCCTAATGATACACTGGCATAACATGAAGCTTAGTTCTGTGTGTCAGTTTTGATAAAAGGGAGTTTGCTTCTTGCATCATGGAAGGTATTATTAGTCTAAGATGGACCATTGCACCATCCATCTCCACACTTATCTTTCCTAAGAATTGTCCCACAATCAGTGCACCGCTGATCAAAGATGTGTGTACATAAACACTGTCAAACAACTGAGAACTGATCAATCAGATGAACATTTACTGCAAGAAGATTATTAAAGATAATCAGTAGTGTGTAACTAAAGGGGTAAACTTAACATTGTGAAAATACTAATAATACAAATTCATGTAATATTGAACAAATTTGAATTTTAAACTGGGTTGTGGCAAAAACCAACATTATTTAGAATTTGTTGTATCCAAAATATGCTGCATAAAACTATAACTTTTGTTAATTATCATTATTGATCTAGAGTGCTGTCTCTGCACCAATTTCAAAAACAATAAAACTGCAACTAATTACTAGAATTACATAATCTCTATATAAAAACAGATGTTGGTTTGTCCGAAATCAATAAATCTAACACTCTGACTGATCTCCACAAAACCTGGTAGTATCTCTGTGTTTCTTTCATGGAGAAGGTTTTAATGCTGTTTATTTTGTAGTAACTCTCCACTAGATGGCACTTCAGTTAAATGTAGTTCCCAATCCACCTGGGCTTCCTTGTTACTGGATGTTGCAGTGAGTCTCTGGGCAGAGTTGAACAGGGCAGGACGAGTGGGTGGCGCACAATGCAGATGGGAGGAAACGAATGCTGAGCTAGGAGACGACAGCGAGGGGTGATTGCGCCACGAGAACAACCAAGTCGTAGCAGTGCTGATGGAGAGGGAAGACAGTGGTAGGGCGTAATTCTGCTAGTATTGTATACAAATGTGTGTTGTCCACTATGCATTTTCATTAACTATATTTGAGTTGGTAATAAAAGAATGGTTTGCTTTTCAGACAGATTGATCTACAGTTTTAAGACTACATCATGGGTGCCTCTGGAAAAAAAGTTGTGTGGGGGACACACATCAGAGAGAGAGATTTAAATGAAAAAACTCTGAAATTTTAGTTTAAGCATGACATTTTTTATTAATTTGTTGAAGTTAACAATATGTCTGGGTGGATTAGAAAAGGTCAAGTTACGTCACAGCCATTCATGTACTCGATAATAAACTTTCAAATAAACTTAGAAAATGGCGGCAGTGAAGGCAACAATGGTGGCCTCTTTTGAGTAGTAGTGGGGAAGCACTGTGCTGATTGTCATTTGTTAAGATTTAAAAATGCAGGTTCTCAGGTGCAGCCCACCAGCAGCGTTGTGTTAAGGCATAGTCCCCAATAGTTCTTAAAAAAATTAGTTTTTAATACTAAATTTTTGAAAAATGTTATAAAAGTGATGCTAAAACCTCTTACCATATCTGGGTCTTTTTGGACTGCATCATCGTTAATTTGTTATTATTTCTGAAAAATTTGCAGGATAATTTCAGTCCTGTAGAAAGCCTTCATGCACTTATTTGGCAGCTACCTAACCATTTTTCACATATTTTCCAAATTTATTTGAGTTAAAAAATTATTTTTCATTACAAGTGGCTGATTTGACCTAATGAATAGCCTGTTGTTTTCCCATTCTCATTTGAAATATATTGTCATAAACTTTTAGGTCTTCAATTCAATCAAACCTCAAATGGAATGTACATATAACAGAATTAAACACTAAATTAAGTTCATTATGCTATGCATTCAGAATTCTTTCAAATTCTGTCAGCCTTTCATGCAGCTCGTTGCGTTTATTTTGCAAATGTGCATTCCCGCCTGAGATATGGCAAAATATTCTGGGGAAGCTCATCCTGTAGTATTCAGACCATTCAGATTGCAAACGAAAATTATTCGAATAATGAAAAAATGCCTTCCACGTGATTCCTGCAAGCCTCTTTTCATTGAACGGAATCCTACCATTGCCTGTCTATTATTTACGAATCTGTAATATTTGTCAAAAATGACCTACTTAAAGAGGGACATATTTTCATGTAATATGATATTTAATTACAACACACGCCGTAGAAATACGTGCATCAAGTGTCAGTATCAACAGCTCAGTACAAGAAATCAACATACAATACATGTATGTTACTTACAACGCATTGCCAGATGACATTAAAACAATAAAGTCGGTATACAAATTAAGTTAAAAGTAAAATCTTTCTGCTGCAAAACTGTTCTATAGAATTAGAGACTATACTGAATTGAAAAAGAAGAAATATTATGTTTAAGTAACAAAACAAAGATATATTAATGAATTAGTTTATGTTTGCATTGTATACATTAAAAAAATATTTAATACGCTGTAAAAAGTAATGTACTTCGCTTCGGGTCAAGACCCCCATCTCGATTAGGTTTGTCCAGTTTCCCTGATCCATTGAGCAATGCTGAGATGACCCCTTGTTTTGCTTGGACGTAAATGTAGCTTCACTGTGCGCACATTTGTTGAGCACTCCTTTTGCTTGTAGTTCATTTACAGTTGAAATGATTTTCTATAACTCGGGAAAAAACATTTTCAAATATCTTTATTTTTTCAAAATAGTTATTTCAAAATCATTTTCGGTTTTTTTTTAAATAAAATCTGGCCCTCAAGAAAATGTGCGCAGATAAATTTCTCCCACACGTCATACACAGTTTTTACTGTTTTTTGACAATAAATAAATAAATAAATAAAAAATAAAAAAACTTCAAAAATTGTCAGATATTGTCAAAAATTGATTTATCTCAAAATAATTTTCATAAACTATAATAAATATTTATATAGCATTGTGTATAAAAAATGGAGGTTACATATGGTAGAGGTATTCTTTATACGAAATATAATATGAATAAATGATATTAATGTTACTGAAAATAATAATGTAAAATATGTATAAATATATATATTATATGAAAACAATTATTTACACTCAGTATATTGCCATACACTTTTGTAATTACCACTTCCAATTGTTAGTAAAGTTTGGGGTCCAAAAAGATCCCAGGGTATATACTTGATTGTAAATTGCAGAAATGGTATAAGGGTTAAGCTAACACAAAAAAATGGCATAATGGAGAGATGTGTCACACATTACTGGAAATACTTATAATATGTAATGTTGCGGGTTGAAGGTGTCAATTTTATATTGTACAATTCAATAAAAAATTAAAAACTATTTAATTTGCAGACTTTTTTAATGTACTTATAAATTGGTTATTCTTACTTACACATATGTTTAATTTTTTTCGTTTGAATAATATTGAATTGAAAACACTAAGAAATACTTTCAAAATATTTTTAAAGAAGACAACATACAATGTGATTGATTGGAGTTTTTTTATATTTTCAGCATCAAAATTTGGGGAGGGGGAGACTGGTGAAAGTAAGAATAGGGGCCCCCCAAATTGAACCTAGGCCCAAGGTCCCCAATGCTGTTAAAATGGCTCTGCCCACTCAGTCAAAAGTGTGTTCATCATGATTTTTTTTCCCCCACATGCTTAAAAAGTTTTGACTCGTGTGAAGGACTGCAAAACATTTTTCTATACACTGTGTTATTTCAATCTCTGTATATAGAAATAAATATCATTTTTACGTTTTTCTCTACTAAATCAGAATAAAAAACTACTGCATGTACTTGAAAATACTGGGGAGACAGTCCCCCTGCTAGGGATGCCCGCGCTCAGAATGCTTGGGCCCCATGTACTAGAATCCTTATTACATAAAAATGTATCAGTCAGACATAAATCAACTGTCCAAAGAAGACAGTCCAGATGCAAGGATAAGATGCACACACACCTTCATGAACAACGTGTAATCAGTGAACTGCTTCACACAGGTACCCATGTCGTGCACTAGCTTCGCTTGGAAGTCACCATTTCATTGGCTACCAAGTAACAATGCTGTCCCAAGGATTTAAAACACTCAAGCCACTGGTGCATTTCTCTGATGTATGGCATTTCAATGCTCACCTGCAAACCAAGGTGGACAAATTAAAATACATCTTTGACTCTCTAGAATAAGCAGATATCTCACAAAAACTCAATTTTGCAGGAGAGCAACATATCTTGTCCTCCTCTGCTCAGCAGTAATCAATACAGCAACAAGGCTTGCACTGTTGTTTTTTTTGGTTTGTCAATTCATTTTTACATATAAAACATTTCTTTACATTAGTAATATTAATTAAATAGAACAATAAAATAATATAATAATATACATCAACATAGCACAGTGTGGTATAGAAGGCACACTTTTAACATAGCAATGTATCAATGTCAATGATGGCAGAATTCTTTTACACACTTTGGAAACTCAAATTTAAGAATTCAATACTACAGAAACGGCAGCAAACCAGCATATTTTTAATTGAGTTTTGAAATCTTTTATTTTGGCAGAAAAGGAAGCAGAGGATGAAATTGTTGTGGAAGAAGTAGAAAATGTAAAAGCAAAAACTGAAGAACAGGAAGGAGAAGCAAGAATAGATGAGATAAAACCAGAACTGATAAAATACAGACAACAAGCACTAAAAATCCAATTCCTAAAACTAATGAATGAGATTAAGAAGCACAATACAGTCCCTCATTGGAGGACTTCAATAGTGTGCAATATCCTAAAAATATGAAACAGAAAAAAGTTGGAACAAACTAACAGAAAATAAGCATGCTACCTTTAGGATGAACAATTTTTGCAAACAAAACATAACACAAAGACTAGCAATAATTGGAGAATAATCATGGACGAACAGTGTGGATTCCACAAGGGGAGAAGCACAATAGGTGCAATATTCACACTCCAGCAGATAAAGGAAAAAAGGACGTTTCATGGGCATTTTCTACAACAACATAAACAGAAAGAAATTATGGGAAATTCTGAGAGAAGAAACAGTACCGAACATTTAATAAAAAATACAAAGAGTTTATCCAGGATTCAATGACACTAATTAATAGCGATGAAAACACAAAATAACAGCTGAGTGTCAATGAGGCTCGGCTCTACACCAAGAATGCACACTGCCACCATTACTTTTCAAAATTTACCTGAATTAGTATACGATAAAAAAAAAAAGGAAACTGAAATATAAGGCATGAATAAATATGATTGATTGATTAGTGGGAAAGGGTGCATCAACTGCTAAGGACATGCATCAAGTGCTAGGGGCTTATAGTCCTGAAAGGTAGTGTAAGTGTAAACAGCAACACTATTCAGAAGTATTGAATAGAAACATCGTTTCAGAGGATAAAGTGATTATCAGACATAGTTGTTAAGCATTCTGTTTCTTAAAACACATCAAATTCATATTTTTAACAAAACTGTTACAAGTAAAAATTACATCTATGCCAAAAATAATTTTCAAGCACCCCATATTTAGAAATTGTGCAGCGTTTTTTTTTGTCTTTGAAGATTCTATTTCAGGCCAAGAAGTAGGATATTTGAATGCACAAAACTTATGCTTACTCATGAGAAAGGCTGGTCAAAAGAAGTACAGAGAAAGAAAGAAAAAAGGTGAGTTATTTTTTGTGATTGTTTTTCAAAAATTAAGATTATCATCAAAATGTAATGATCATTACTTTATTCTTTTTTATAATTTTTTAGGTCTTTTGTGTTCTTGGGTGAGGGAATTGCTGCGAATATGATTAGTTAATGTCTTCATCAGAAAAAAAAAGGTAGAAATTTATTAATATCTGAGCATATTTTTTTTGAAAAAGTTATTAATTTCACTAGATTTTAAGTAAACATTCACAATGGAAAATTCAAAGAGAAAATAACAAAGAAGAACATCTATTATTGTAATTATCTTGTACTGGGAGTCACTCCTAGCACACTTAAAGAATGAATGAATAAACAATTAAACAACCTGTTAAATGAATAAAACAATTAAATAGAACTTAAAGAAAAGTTATTTAATTGTTTATTCATTTAACAGGTACGAGAGATAGCAGAGAATGTCAATCTTGTTCATTTTATAATTTTGAAAAATTCATTATTGTGAGATGAAAACTTTTCTGGTCTTACCCCAACTGAACATTCCATGAATTTCCTTGTTAATTCCTGACAAGGAAACTTTGTTTTAGTGGGAGACTCCTCCTCAGGTATCTACCCCAGTGGGGCACTGCCAAAGGTTGGACAAGCTGTAAGCTCCTCTCTGGGTTGCTCACAGTGGTAGTCATGTAAATCTAAGGGTGGTAGGAGAAAGGTTAAGATAAGGAAGAGGCAAAGACGATTGTTTGTGATCTAGTGCCTATTTTTAGGCTACTACTTCATTGTTTTGCTGGGTTTGATTGGAAAAGCCATGGAAAACTACCAATCACTGCATAAAGCCACTTGAATTCTCCTCCATACAGCAGTTGACAGTTTGTTAAAAACATTTAGAGAAAATGAGAAAAACCTTACATCATAAGAATGTTCTTCAGCTTCATGGATGCCACTCACTGACTGCGAGGAATGATGCCAACAGGAAAGTCATGAGAGCAGTCCGAACAAAGATGTAACAGGCTGCATTACACAGATACAAATAAGTGCATATTTATACTCAAAGTAGGCATTCACTCCACTGAAATAATTGACACACAACTATATTTTAAAAACTTAATGTCTCTTTCTAAAATGGTAAGGGTCTAAATTGATGACTCATAGCATTCTCAAAATGAATGACAATGAATGACCGCAATTATTGGAAAATTTCTTATAAAACCTACAATTGCATTGAATATATGCATGTAATGTAAAAAAAGTTCAATAGTGTTAAAATTAATGCAGTTACTAATGTGCACACAATTCACACACTCACCATTTCCATTTCAAATCTTAAGCATGGCCCACCCTTATCAGTTGTTTTATTTTCACAGTTTGAGGAGCACGGTTCTTCTTGAGGGTAATCAAAGTATCGCAAGCATTACTAAGAAAAAATAATAAATACTTGTAAACTCTTTCACCACTGTGAGCATAATAATATGAATATTAAAATGAAAACAGAACATGTATACCTGTTGCAAACTCCAAATAAAATTCATTGTAGACATCTGAAACACCTCGCATGGTAAATTCAGAAAAGAATTTTCAGGATCCAACTCCCACCAGGCCTGAGGTTGTTGACTTTCCATTATCACAAAGAATATCTGTCTGGACATACTCTCAGTACACTTGTCTTTGCCAAGTTTGACAAAACTTGTAGGATCTCTGTAATGGCAACAGCAATGTGAGGGAAATAGTAATTGCACATTTATACAAAAGAAAGAACCGAAGATTTTACTTGCCAGTAAATTTCCTCATGTAAGAGGGGTCATTCATAACAGCTCTAAACCTCATTGTAAGAGATGTAACATACAAAACTATTAATTAAATCAGTTTCTTTCCTCAACATAACCTAAAAACAGGTACACTTTCACTGTAATACAGATGTAATGCCTTAAAACTACTACCTTCCATGAAATATTAATTCATATTGATGCCATTGCACCCTTGGGTAAACGACGCAACATCACATATTAAAGGTTATAATATTTACGACTTCGCGAGCAGCATTCGCAGCAAACTTCGCAAATCAAATCAGTGAGAACAGTGCGCGCCGAAACAAATGAAAATCAAAGCTTTGGTTCACCAGTGTCTATACTGCAATTTTTTTCTCTGTGCCCCTGACAGAATAGCCTTTCCGCTGCCACCAGCCGGTAACTTGAATGTCATCACAGTGACTTCACTATGGTGACGTTCAGCTTTCGATTGGAATAGAACCGTCAACAGCTGATTTCTGTCAGGGCACAGTCAAGAAAATCGCAGTCTATTTGACACCAACCTAACAACCAAAAGATCACTATTCAATGTCCTCTCTACAAAAAGTGCTCTCTCCGTGACACCAATACCATGAATGAAATAATGCTAGTACCACACTACCATTTAGTCTTCGTAACTGCAAATACTATAGAGACTATTTTCAGCTAGCATTACTAAGAGACTCTATTGTATTTGGTAAGGGTCAATGTTCTAAGGCTAAATTTGACATGTTGGTACATCAGGATCGTTGGGGTATTGCATGAATGTGGTATCGCTATTGGTCATACTTCTACAGCAGCGCTACGTATCGGTGAACCGGTGGTCTACAAGTGTACTATCAACGAAAACACTATTGCTGGAAGCGAAGAACGCAAACGGAAGACGAAGAATAGGCAACAATTTGAAGTGGTTTCATCAGCCATAAATTACCAGTAGAAAAATGAGTTTTTCAATATTTTTCGTGGCTTTTTCGGAAATGCCACCGGATGGCAACGCCAACAGGTGATATGTCAATGGATTGTAACTAAAATAGCTTGTACTTTATAACCTAACATATATTGATTGCATGCATCCCACGAAACAATTTTTCAAGTACAATTTAGCACTAAATACTTTAAGACTCCCACTTGATCACTTCCACAGCATTTTTATAGATTTATCATTTTCTTTAAATTGTCATTGTCATATGACCAATTGCTTCAGGACACTGTGCTTACAAAGGCGGGAGATTTGCCTGATGAACGACAACCCAATGGATTTCGAACCAATTGGAGTCATATGACGATGATGATGACGATGAAGATTTTAGGTAAACATACATGTGGGTATTACATGCATGAACTGCTAATGGCTGATGCATTGAATGAGTAGAATGAATACAATTCGCTTTGCAGTTTCCTTAATAGAGGGCGAGAAGTCGTTCTTTCGTGTATGACAGCAATCCATTAGAAATTCATCGTTTCTCGAGCAACAAATTGAGGATATTATGAGAAGTTTGGGTGCTTTTGG
>JAHLJT010004952.1:0-16575 GCA_031308135.1 Acheta domesticus | reverse complement strand
CTGCCCTGAGCCACCTCTCCTGGTCTACGTTAGGGATATATAAGTCGGACCCATTGATTGTGTATATATTGTATTTAAATTTCATATCGATAGATTCATTAGTTTACTTAAATCTTAGTTTACTTACGGATTCACAGAAAGACATCAGTACAGTGACATACGTTTTACAAATCGAATAACAGAGTTGAAAACTCTTTTAGTAAGTTGCAAATGCTCGTAGAGACATGTCCGGTTATTAATATTGAAACGAGTTGGGAGTCTGGATTTGACTCTACACAATATTTATTAGTAAAAGGGGACAGGGACTCTTCCCCAGGAATGGGCTCTGCGATTCAATCATGTCATCAATGGAAACATAGGGTACAACATGAATTTTTATTGCTCGAATAATTACAATACACCCAAATTGGTGATTCTTGTTGCTCACAAAAAAAAACACCTACTTTGTCATTTCCCTATTTAAATCACATCCCATTTGTCCACTCTTTATTATTCTGAAATCTCACTCATTTGTTATAATTCCCACATCTGTGGGGCCTCGACTAAAGATCACTGTCACCTGCCGTCGAGTCACCCTCCCTCCCAATATTCTTCCGGCCGTTCTTACTCACAGTACTCGTCCCGGGCCGCGCCAGCTTCGCGTTCGGACCCTCGCTGACGGGGCGATGCTTCGCGCAGCGCCGTCCGTGCTCGTGCCTCTTCGGGTCGCAGGATGCCGACGTGGAGAGGGGGCCGCTCCGCCACCCGCCTTCGATGCACTTCCGCCGTTCCCTGCACGACGCTGACTGCCGATATCTTGTTGTCCACTGCCGTTGTAACGGACCTACCCGGGCGTTCGCCCGGTAAGGCGTCTCCCTCTGCGTCCTTAATAAGTTCTTTTCTTCTCCGTTTCACAACTGGTATTTAATGCTGTTCCTCTACATTCACTCGATGCTATCCTGGTGTCCGCCCGCGTGCGTACTTGTCAATGCGATTTCACCGCTTTCAACATATTCCAATAAATAATCTCGCTCACTCCGATGAAGTCGTTGTTCCCTCCTGTTCTCGAAGCTACATATACCAAACATTAACGGGTTAACTGCCGCAGGGGATCAACATGCAGCCGCTCCTCCGCACTCGCCACGTGAATATCTTTACGCGGCGATATTGTATTTTATTCATTCAGCAATACCACCGTTTTAGTTCACTTCATGCCTTTTCCCACCATCTTGTCCTTCCCGATGCCTATCCTCCACGATGGTTTCAGATTTCACTACTGTCCGTGCTCTTTCTTCCACACACCACATGGCCGTCCGTTTCATTCCTCCGCCATCGCTCCACACCCGATCCGTCCGTCCCGTGATTCCGTCGCCTTCAGTTCTCCACACTGAATCGACTCCGGCACCCGACTCCTCGTCGCGCCGCGCCGCTACCGCGCAGTTCAAACCTTCTTTCTCAGGAACGCATTGTTATCATTGTAATGATAACAATTCGTTTCAATATGTATTGATTGTACTTGTGAGTTGAAGTGCTTCATATTAGTTTTAATAACTTTTCTTGAATCCTCAATAGTTTCCTGCAACAACACATTCATTGCAACAACACATTCAATAAAATCCCTGCAGGAATTCGAACTCTCGTCCCTTTGCCCAAAGAGCCTCATTCGTTCAACGGGATTTAACAATATTTCCGTTCTACGATTAGGAAACCGAAAAATGAACAAAATGTCAAAAAGTGCTTTGGGCGGCGATAGATGGCAGCTGGTAAGAGTATGTGGCAAGTCCGAATAGCTATCCCAGACCCAAGGAAATAGCAAACGAAAACGGGAAAAGTCTGTGTCATTCTGTAGCACCACTAGTTTACAACAGACTATTAAAGCATTTTGTAACAATTCTGTTGCAAAGTTGCAAGTTGAAAAAATTCAAAACAGAAGAAAATATTAAATGAAGGTTTGTCATAATGAAACAAAACAAGACGAGAAATTAAAAATATAGAGAATAATAATACTAAAAATAAATACTATTTTCGCAAAATGGCAGCGCACAAAAAATTCACTGTGTGTCCATGTGCTCTCAGTTTTTTCTGTTTCTATTAAATAGTATGATTACATAAAAGGAAATAAATGTACTCAGTTGTACATGTGTTTTACTTTTTCCCTGGAATACGATAGGCAACCAAATTTAATTTAATACAGGTTTTTAAATACACATCTCCGCTGAAATCAATGTGATTTCGAACACCCTCCTTTATTTCGCATGTAGAACTTGTGAAAATACAAAAAACGAGGTCATTAGCATTACCAGTAAGAGCAGAGGATGTCTCGTCATCGACGAACATTCTCGTTTTTCGATAAGGTGCATCGGACTCATGTATACGATATCAACAACGTCAGCTGTCTCTTTGCGCGCAGCAGCATGCATTTACCAAGTTCTAATTGCACTATTTTTGCAACAAATACTTTTCGAATAATAACAATATTTATCATTGCGTTGCATTTAGAGATCTTGATAGTGATCGATAAAAAATATATACTTGCATTAAAAAAATCAAGTTGTGTCAATATCTCTAAGTTACATACGTCACAAACAAGAAAACGAAATATGTTATTTGCCCCATCACAGCAAACCCATGGCACAAATAGCATCTCGACACCTCGAACCGTTTTCAAGATATTGCTGTGGACACCTTAGGTGTCCATCTTGTAGATTTTGGCGAAGCTGAGGATAGATTGTTTCTTTTTAAAGAAACACGTAAGTGTTCTTCATCCTGGACAACATATTCAGAATTCAGACGTCCTGAAGTAGCAGGACCTTTCATCCAATCACAAAACTGCATAGCTCAGAATTTGAAGCTATTTTGCCGTTTCTAAGATGCGAAACCAAAAATTTGCGCGGGCCATTTTCCCCAAAATCGTTGTTCATACTAATTTCCAATGGAAGTTAACTCTTCTTCTAAATCAGCCCAATAATGCAAGTATACACACAAACTATACTCCAAATTGCGGCTTTATATTTCTAAACGTTAGTGAAGAACTCACATCGATATCTCCATTCTTTCAAAAAATATTAAGAAATAAATAAAAAATAAAGAAACGTTCCACATGAGGCGCCGTCAAGAAGTAAAGTGACGTCCCCCGTAAAAACACACATAACAACTCAAAATCTACGACAAAAATTCTGAAAACTAGTGAAAAACATAATCTGTAATAAAAAATGTGCCGCCGACGGTTAGTATCAATTACCCGGGTTCGAATCCAAGAAATGCACCACTTAAATAAGCCCATTCAAGGAAAATACACATTCTCTAAAAACATTGGCCTTAACAATTCATACTGTGCGCCGAAATTAGTTTCTAACCACGTAGCAAGAATATTCATTAACCAAAAATTTGCCGCGGACAGTTAGTTTCAATTACTCGGGTTCGAATCCCAAAAATGTACATCTTGGAAGCACCTTTCAAGGACAAGGTGCAGTGTCTCCTAAACCATTGGCCTTAACACATCATTATGTGCGCCGAAGTTACCTGTAAGAAAGTGTAAAAGTAATTTGCAATCAAAAAATTTGCCGCGGACCGTATAGTTAGTTTCCCGGGTTCGAACTCCAAAACGTACCTCATGGAAGACATACAAGGAATAGACACTGTGTCTCCTAAACCATTGACCTCAACAATTCACACTCTGCCGCCGAAATCAGCTGTGAGCAGTGCCATCTATAATCTGTAATCAAAAAATTTGCCGCGGACCGGTTAGTTACAGTTTCCCGGGTTCCTAATTCCAAAAATTTACCTCTTCGAATGGCCTCTTTCAAGAAAATTGCGCCGTGTCTCCTAAACCATTGACCTTAACAATTCACGCTCTGCGCCGAAATCAGCTGTGAGCACGTGCCAACTATATTCTGTAATCAAAAAATTGCCACCCAGGCGTACCGTTGCTCGTCTGCAACGAATAAAACTTCCAGGACATTCTGCCGCCAAGTTCTCAGTAATATGTGATATGATAATCGCGTCTAATATGTGATATGCGTATTTGTACGTCATAAAGTATTTGTATTGGACCGCTTGTACAAGGTGTCGTAACAAGCAAGCGCCCTCAAGTGTTGACTATTGTGAACTGTAACTGTGTTTATGGTAACCACGTAATCAACTGTTATCAAAATAAACCTGATTTGTGCAAGAACTTGTTTTTATAAAACCAGAAGGATCCTGCGGCAACCATTCTCCTTGAACTATCAAAGAGTTTCAGGACTGCTGTGCTCAAATATTTACTCCATATACAATCACCTAAAACACTTTTGAAATAAGTACAGCAACCCGAACAATTACTTTTACAATATTACTGATTTTTGGCTCTTATAACTATGTTCGTCGCTCGGGAGTCCAGGTAATGAAAATTCAGCAGTCCACTTGCCAGTATACATCGCGCTTTGTGCCATCTTCCTGGGAAAATCCGAGTCTTAATTATTCTGAACAAATGTTCACGAAGATAGCCTCCGATGTGCCTGTGCTAACGTTTTACATGGTGGTGTATTTTGTCTGTTACAGTGGTGATGAGTGTACAGTAAAGTCTACAGTCGCGGAACCTACACAAAATCCCCATTTGGAACGCGACGTTCGATTTCCCCAACGTTCCTGGGGAAACGCCATGGAGAAAACGATCGAGGTGACTCTGTGGGCCATGCCCGGATCGTGAAAGTGTCTTCTAGGTGAGTAGATTTGCTTTGATATTTTGTTGTCTGTTACATTCTGGCGTAATGATTGAGGATAAGTCATTACCAGGAATACCCATGTGCCAGTATTCTTGGTATAAGTGAAACAGAAAAAATAATGCTGAAATAAACCTATTTATATAATGAGAACAAAATGTCATTTATATATAAATGAATGCATCTGTTACCGCCAAAGTAGAAATTAGGTATGCACACAAAATGGCTGGGTAATGCAGACGATCGATGAAATCGTTAGGACGAGTACATTTTTTTATTACCAGCGTTTCTTAAGGACTGTTAAAAATGGATAACATAAAATATGTATATGTAGAGAAGATCCAAATATGGGCTAGCTTTGAACCTTAACCATAGTTGGCACATTCTTGGACATATTGAGGAAATTAAATCTTTGAGTCGTCCCTTTAACTAAAATCCTCATTGTGGAAAGTTTCAGAATTAAAAAATGACAGTTTCATAAAAAAATGCTCTATAAAAAAAGTGGCAAAATGTCGCATTTTGAAAATGGAATACAAACATGGGCTTTCCTAATTTCTTTGGAAAAAATTAATCAATAAAGTAAAGACACGTAAAACGTACAATTCTCTATAAATAGTACAATATAATCACAAAATTGTAAATTCACTTACCAAAAATCACATAAATACACATATCTCTCCCAAAAGCACATTCTGTGTGCCAACCATGACACGTAACAGGCTATACCCAATCCTCACCATTTCTAATTAAGGAAAACAACTGTTGCCAAAACATGCAGTTATCGTCTTTTTGCGGGGTTTTGTGTGTTTTGGTCCCTCAAAATCCGAATTGGAGTCATCCAGGGGTATTGATCTTCTGAATCGGAGGAACTCGGTGAAGGAAACTTTTTTTCTTCTTGTTCTTTGATTTCTGAGGTTTTTGCTATTTCTTCATTTTATCTTTCACCTAATCAGCAGTAAACGGAAGCTTTCTTTTTTGTCAATGGAAACGGTCCTACGGTTGTAGCCTGGAAAGTTGTAGCTCCTCACGGTAAGGTGTTCCAGTGACCAGTGTGTGTTTAGCTGACTTTAAATGTAATAATTATTATTATTTACATAAATAGTAGGTACATCGTAATAGGTACATCATTTTTTAGGTTATTTGAAAATGGTTTTGGTCTGGTACAAATATGGGCCTCTTTGGAGAGGTAGCCCGTTTTTAGACCTCTCTCACTAGCCCATATTTAGACCAAACCCTCTTTTGCTCCTCCTCATGCTGGCCATTACTGGTATGAAGTAGGAGGTTGAATGAGACATTGAAACCGTTCACCAACTCAAAGTTAACCCAGCCCTGCTGCCGAATAACATTTAAAGTCAACTGACTAATAGTGAAAACAATATAACATATTCCCTGAAGTTTTGTACGATGGAAAAACTCGACAAACGGATGATTTTTCGCAAAGCGTCAGAACGGATTTGACTGATGGGCACCAACTGTTTCGTCGCTCTTCAAGGGGACTACTTCACGCCATTCCGATAGAGTTCAGTATCCTCAGCTTCACAACAGAAACTAGCCGTTTTAGACCCAAGCCTGTATTTGACCTTCTCCTGTAATAGTGGCGAATTTTTCAGTGGGCTTAGGAATTAATCATCGTGAGTTAAAGAAGTCAATATATCTACTTTTTTCATTTATACATCTCGTTCGACATTTATATATTCGAGGGTTTTGAGGTATTTTCATATATGGCCTATTAGGATATGGCCATCCTTAAGTCGCGGTTGTTTTCTTACTATATTTTTAAACTACAGCAGATTCTAAGTTGGCTGAGATGGAGAGTGGAGATTTGTTCTTGTTTCATCTACCTAGTTTAGGTAACCCACCTGAAGCTGCATACGACGATAGTCAAAACTGGAATCGTGGAATGTTAAATCTTTTACTTAGGATTGAATGAGTTTCCATGTTGCAAGCAATCTTGACATTGTGATGACGTAAGAATATTTGGAACTGTGTTTAAGTCCGTTTGCATTCTAGTGAAGTTATTGCCTTTTTTTCGAAATTTTTATCTATGGTATGTCTTTTTTCTAACCAGCCTCTACCAATTTTTGTATTTGGGGTACTATATCTGTTACAACTTGTGAAACAATATTGGAAATGATATTTTTCCAGTCTAATGGCGGAGCCATTCTTGAAGGTAGGGTTGCTTGCGGATAGGAGTGACGAGGGAGTAATGGAACAATATCGTTTATAATTCATTTATGATGGGGTAACGTTTGAATGGCATAAAATTGATTGTTGACACTTACTTTTGGGAAGGGCATAGTCTTCTCTTTATAGAAGTTTTTATAATATTACAACGCGGTAATTAGCGGCATGGTTTTCTTTACAGTTAGCACATTGAGGAGGGAATTCTAGTTTTCCGACATCTTGTAGTGGTGACGCAACTCGATGGGAAACCGCAGTTGCTTGGAAATGGTCATACCTTTGACATTTTGCACCTAAATATTCTAGCATGGAATCTCTGCCTGTATTCTAATTACAAGATATATATACACTGTACACTTTACACTGTGCACAGTAAAACCAACTATTTTGTTACAAAAACAGTTATTTTTATTTCCAAAACTTTGAGGATATGGAAATATGTACCTCTTTCAACTGATCCACGGGATTTATCGCTGTCTTCAACAGACGGTAACCTTACATTGAAATTCATTTAAGTAGTTAGATTCATTTGATATCATCGCCTTCCTCTTCATCTTCAGGTGTGCCTTCTGAGAGCTTACAGATTCTGTAATTTTGTAAATGGGTAATATTCAATTATATAATAAATGAATAAATGTAAAACTATCAGCTTCAGTATTGTTATTACGTGCAACTAATTTCATCTCGGATTACTGTGTCACTTTATTTTAATATGCTCATTCTAAACAATACCACATGTTCGTAATAATCGGTAATATTTTCGTAAACCATTTCTTTACGTTGAGAGTTGTGGATTCTCTCATGTATTTCTTCTTTGGTGGCTTTATTGCGAATTAAATTGACTTGGTTGTTTGAATTTGTTCATGAAAACAATCTGACGGAGAATTGTAAAGATGTTTGTGTTTGTGACGTGAGCGCGTGGGTTGCAGGGGAGTGCGTGGTGGAGCTGCAGAAGGCGTTCCTGGAGTGGACGGCCGTGTGGTACGCCTGGAGGACCCGCGCGGCCTGCGATGGCAAGTCGCCGCAGGCGTCGCCCGCGGGGCTCCCTGGCCGGCGAGGTGGCCCAGCGGCTGCTGCGGCGCGCGGAGTTCGGCAGCAGCGCTCCTTCTCAGGTGCTCCCCCCCGCCTCACACTCTGGTCCGGCTCGCCATGACAAGAAACTCCTCCTTCTTTTCATTTCAAGTCTCTTCCTCCGATGCCAACGCCGTTCCAACCCACTAATGACAACGTCCACGGTTTTTATATTGAGCTCAGGCTAGAATGAGCCACATCAAGCAAGGTTTAGGGGTCTTTGTCTTCCGCCCCTGTATGAACCTAGTTCAGAACAGTTTTGACCGTGGAAGGTATTGCAATAAGCAGTATGCGGATACGGAAATAACAGTGGTTCGTCGTTTTCGGAAACATCAGAAAGTCAATTCAGTGTATTACGCTATTGTCCTGATGATGCAACGACATCTGATCAGAAACTGCCCAAGCTTTTAGCGAGAGACGGCCAATTAAAATGACCGTGAGAGAGTTTGGGGAGGGGAGAAAGATGTCAGAAAAATCAAAATAATTCCTCAAGTCAAAGACTCACAAATAAAATAAACTCACAAAAAGACTCAAAATAAAAACTCAGGGTTTTTCAATTTTTCTGTGACAGTAATTAACCACTTTACAGAACAGTTATAGAGAAATCCAACATATAGTGCTATTTTCAGATTATTCTTGGGATCCTCTTCAGCCATCTAGAAGTGCGGAATTGGTTTCACTTTTTATTTATTTGGAAGCCTTTATCGAATATAAATTAGAGGAGGAATGTACGAGTTATGGGATTGGATTAAGGTGGGCGGAATTTGTCCTTGGAAGTCTGGAGCGGATTCTGTTTGTAGATGGTCAGAAGTCTTGTCTAGATGAAAAATGTTATGGTCCGGAAAAATTAGATAGTTTAGAGTAAACCTATCTGAGATTCTAGGAATGTGTTGGGAGATTGTTGGGAAATTGAGGTCTTTATGAAGTTGGTTGTTCGAAACATACCACGGAGCATTTACAACTATTCTCAAGATTATATTTGTTAGGTGTTTTGATGGAAGAGCAAGCGGCGCCTCTCCATACAGGCAAGCATAGGCTAGAGAAGGAAGGAGTATGTCTTTGTGAAGATATAGTGAAGATTTGTGTAAAGGAGAGAGAAATTCCTATTTATCGTAGGGTATAGTGTACGGAGAGTGGCATAGGCTAGATTTAAGCAGGAGAGAATATGAGGTTCCAAGTCAGTCGGGAGTCTAATAGAACTCCGAGATATTTAAACAGGTTTGTGTTTGAGTGTATCCAGAGTGTTTCAGAAAACAGTGCACAAGCAACAGGGCAAAGGGCCAAGGAAACCCATTTTCATCAATGAAATCTAGATATAGGATGCAGGGACTCGACCGGAGGCTATGTTAAAAATACGCATCTCTTGCAAAGGAACGCGCACTCAAGTCGTACAGCTGGCGATTGTTTCAGGCTAACAACGATAAGGCAGAACTTAAAGGCCAAAATTTTTGTAATCTGAGTCGTTACAGGGCCTCACATTTTAGGAAAATGACACAGAAATACTCGCAAATGAATCATAGTTTTCACCATAAACATATTATTCGATGAACACTCAATTATCAGTTATTTTTATTAATAAAGGAACTAGAGACCCCTGGCGTCGGCGCATTACTCCCTGCCTCAAGACAGCACTGTATTTTACCAAAATAATTACTTTTACAAAATAAGCAGACTTTAAAAGAAGTACTGCCAATATTATTGTATATTTTTCCGATACTTATTATTCGATACTTGAATATTCATTACCATTATCATTTCATTATGGATCTTACGCAAATATTTTTATTAACTTTCTCCAAATACAATCTTTTCACACACAGTTATATTTTTTTGAAAAAATCAAAGAAACGGAGCCAGAGTAGTTGCACGGATGTGCAAAATGTGAAGAACGCTCCAGCTCGTATGTGTCCGCAGACGACGGTGAGAGCGACGAGAAGGCCAGCAGTCCCGACCTGCTGCACCCGGACCACGCGTGGATGCGCGCTGCTGTCGGGCTGCAGCTCGCGCAGGGGCTCCAGCCAGTCGGAGCAGCTCGAGGTGGAGAGCTACCAGCTGGGGCGCGACTTTCTCGCGCTCGCTGCCCGGCTCCCGGCGCAGCTCCTTCCAGTCGGCACAGGAAGCCTCCAAGGGTGAGCCATGCTCCTCCACACGCCCTTCCACACACCCCTCCACACGCCCCTCCACACGCCCCTCCACACGCCCCTCCACACGCCCCTCCACACGCCCCTCCAAACTCCCCCCCACACGCCCCTCGACACGCCCCTCCAAACTCCCCTCCACACGCCCCTCCACACGCCCCTCCACACGCCCCTCCACACCGCCCTCCACACGCCCCTCCACACGCCCCTCACACGCCCCTCCACACGCCCCTCCACACGCCCCACCACACGCCCCTCCACACACCCCTCGACACGTCTCTCTTCTTCCACATTAGATGTTGAAATTATGTCATGAATATTTTATTAAATATGAGTTGCATATGACCAAACTTTCTTTTTAAAGCCTCGGATTCGTCTTTCGGATGAAAATTGCAAAGAAATTAATTGTACCATATTGATAAATAATCCACAATACATTCTGGTAAAACAGTAATATGAAAGACCTATTGTAAATAAACACTGTGCAAGGTCATTAACACACACTATCAGAAACAAATGCTAAAATAAATGGTATATACACAACTCAACACTGACAATTAAACACAGTTTCCTTCTACAAATTCTTAGATTAAATAAATCTCTTCTATTAGTTGCAAAAAAAATACATGAATACAACGATCTAAGTAATTTCAGTTATTAGTGTGAAATATACTTAGTATCTCACTTAAATCAAGGTTTTGATTTCTGGTTATCTTTAAATTACAGTTTAAAATCGCTGTTTATATATTCAATCGTTCCCTCAAATTAACATTCACGTACCCAAGACAAATTATAATCTTCAGAACTTAAGAGAATTACCTAGGATGTAATTTACAAGTTTTAATAACTTTTTATATTATTTTAAAATATGGACATCGCTGGGAGCGAGATCCAGAATATAAAGTGTAGCTCAAAAACAGATCTCTGCAGCAGTTCCCCTGGAGAGTTTGGCCATCCAGAACAGTTCGGATTTAGCCTCGAAGAAGTGTTTTTAAAACCGCTACGGAGCAGAAGTACCCATACATTAGAAACGAAATAGTGGGTGAAATGGAACCGTCTCATCTTCGTCTCCTTCCCATGGAACTGTCTCACTCCTTCTGTTTGCTTGCAGACCCAGAGCTCCCTCGCCAAGCTACAGCAAGGAGCGCCGTCGCAGTTCGTGCAAGCCGGGGGATGCGCGATCCGGATGAGATACTTCGCAATCTCAAGGCCGTTCAAAGGCGAACTCATGCTGCGCCGCACCATGAGCTTAAGCGGCCCAACAAATTGCGCAGACGTAAGTCACTTACTTTCGTGTTGTACCTCCATCCACGAATTGCAAATATCGCAGCCTCAAGTACAAATTCTCAGCATTCTTACCAAGAAAACATGTTTGAGAGGACATAAATCAAATGTATTTCTCCACAGTTTCTCCGAATTTCATTAAAATAAAAATTAATATTCAATATTCAGTGAGTAGTAAGCGTCTAAATCGAAGTGGAACTTGTGATTCTGATCAATGAGTTATTGACACCATCTTTAGATGTAGGATTCCAGACAATATTTTCTCAGGTTACAAATTTCTATGCTGTAAATTAACATGTTTCAGCATCGCAACATAAGATTCTCTTCTTCTTGTGTTGATTCACTTTGTACACATCCTTGCCCTCAGGTCTGATTTTAATGATGATCACAGATGTTATACACTGTGACAACGTTAAGAATACTTTTCCTTTAAGATGTACAATCCAGCTTGCCCTTCGGACACGCTTTATTGTTGATAGTAGCAATTGCGGAAACGTAATCCTTTCAACTCTATCATTTCCATATGTGATGTGTGCTTCCTATTTCATGAAACAATCGATTTTCATCACATTTAAGTGAAATTACTAACAATTTTCTTCAGACATTCAGTTTTTGACGACTCAAACTTGTTTGTGGTACATAAATGTTCAAAACGTTGTCGCTACCGTATTCACGCGATGTTATAAAGAGGAATCACTGGGTGCTGAAATTTATTTTTCAGTAGGCAGTTTTTTCTTCATATAAATCAATTTTACCATGTAACAAATATTTTTTTCGTTTTGAAATTATGATATACATGTTTTTATTTATCTCGCAACCCATGATTGGTAGCGCCTGCGCTTATTATGGCTATTTGGCAAACATGTGAAAAATTTTTGCACCCTTATTCTCCTGAGCAGGCGGGTGCCATTAGGTTTCGTGGTAGAGAAACGCAGCTGTAGTGTAGTATACAAGCACTTGGCGAAGAACCATCTGTTGCCAGCTGAATAGAGAGGATACCATAAATATTCCTGCGGCTGTAAGGAAACCTTGCTACTAAATAAAGTACCTTAAATGATGTAAAGAGAAAACGAAAACGTAATTTAAGCATGGGTATATTGACATCCAGAAGGCCTTTGACAGTGTATCTCACGATTGGTTTTGAAGACCCAGGAGATCTATTGATTTCATCCAGACTTATTGAATTTTGAAGTCGTGGAGTACCACGTTACCACTATAAAGCGGAAAGGAGTAGTAGAAACAAGAAGTATTCAGATTAACAAGAGAATGTTTGAAGGAGATTCGCTATTCCCTCTGCTATTTGTATTAATTTGATTCCATTATTAGACAGTTGTTGCACACTGACTTTGGTACAAGGTCCTTGGTGATGAAAGACCAGTATCATATTTGTTTTACATGGAGGATGTCAAAGTGTTTGCTAAGAATGAAGCGATTTCTTCTAAATGCTGTCTGTCGTCAATGATTTTAGCAATGACATCTGCACGATATTTGGTTTTGACAAACGTGCAAAAGTTAAATTTAAAGAGCAAGGTGATAACTTCAGAGGGCGTTGAAGTTGATATTCTCAATGTGATTACGATCTTGGGTCGGGTAGAAATTACAAATATCTGGGCACCGAAGAACGTCAGAACATCTCGAACGACACAATGAAAGAGAGAATTTGTAGAGACTACTACATAAGAGTGAGACTTGTCTTGCAGTCCGCTGTGAACTCCAGGAATAAAATATCAGCAATAGGTAGTTTGGCGATGCCTGAAGTCGAGTACAGTTTAGGACTTGTGGACTGGACGGAGCAAGAAATTTTAATCATGGATCGAAAAAAAAAAAAGAAAACTGTTTACAATCCATCATGTTGCCCACCCTCGAGCCCTGATGTACTACGTAGATGTGTCACGTCAGAATGATGTGTCACGTCAGAATGAGGAAGAGGCCTCAGATAAATTCAAGTATCCTGGCAAAATTAAATAGTCGGAATGTGAAAAGTATGTAGTCATCAATATGATCCACTGATGAGGCTGTTCATCGATCTGAACAACGAATAGAAACAGAGGCATTGTAAGTGTAGCAAGAGGAATTGCGAAGAAGACTACGCAAGGACACGCCAAAAATAATAGTCACTGAATCTCTTGATCGTTCTTAACATGAAATGTGATACACGAAAAATGTTTCAGAAATCGTGGAGAGAACCATTCGATGTACAATATCTAGAAAGAATGGATTAAGTGCAAATCAATAAAGATCAATTATTTGTGTCTTAAAAGGGAAGAATGAAGCCAGAATTCGTAGAAGAATAGCAGTCCAAGATCAGGCGTTGAGAACACATAAGGATAATGCGGATTTCAAAATGTCCACATTGTTAGGAACAAGTAGAAACCATTGATCATATCTCTCAGATTGTCCGATTCTAGCAAAGTTCGAATACCTGAAGAGACACGATAGGGTATGTAGTTACCTCCACTGGCAGATCTGTAACCCTCTCAAAGTTCCAACACAGACTCCAAAAGGTACCAACACTCATCAGAACCGGTAACGCCTTTTGGACTGTGTATAAAATTGTATGACCAACAAATACAAACTGATCACACGATAGCCGGCAAAGAAAAGGATACTGTTATCCGGGATTTGGAGAAAAAATGAATGTACTGTAGATATTGCTATGCCGTGCGGTCAGAATGCCGAAACAAAAGAGGCAGAAAAACGCCTTAAATTACAAGAGTTTAAAAATCGAGATCAGCCGTAAAAGTACAGGACGTCTCGATAGTTATCGGGGCTCTGGGAATTGTTCACAAAATTGTGGAAGACCTGACCTAAACTCCCAAGTCATTCAAGAGACTGGGAAGTGCCAAGACATAGCTTTATAGGAACAGCTCATATTTTGCACCAAGTATTGTAGAGGAATCCACAGTCTCTAGATAAGCAGAATTGGCACTTTCCTTAGGACACTGATTGCAACCGAGGATTTTATATTTACCAACTCATTAGATATTAGTGAATTAGAGAATAATAATGACAATAATAATAATAATAATAATAATAATAATAATAATAATAATAATATGACAGAGACACTGAACTTCTGATGCTACTAACATGAAATTTGAGACCCAAAAAATGTTAAAGAAATCGTGGAGAGACAAACCACTCCACTCGGACAATATCTAAAAAGAATGGACAAGGTGCAGATCAATAAAGATCAATCATTTATGTGGCTTAAAGGGGAAGAATGAAGCCAGAATCGGAAGCACTTTTAATAGATGCCCAAGATCAGGCCTTGAGAAGACGACATTATGATAAAGCGGTTCTCAAAATTCCCAAGCTGATAAATGCCGCATTTGTCAGGACACGTAGAAACCATCGATCATATTGTCTCAGCTTGTCCAATCCTAGCAAAGACCGAATACTTGAAAAGACACGACAGGGTGTGTAGCTACCTCCACTGGCAGATCTGTACCGCCCCGAAGTTCCGAACACATGCCCCAAGTGGTACGAACACTCACCGAAACGGTGACGTCTGTTGATTGTGTACGATATTGTACGACCAAACAAATTCAAAACGGATCGCACGATAGCGGTAAGCAAACCGGATATAGTCTCCGCGATTCGGAGAACAAATCGTGTTTACTGTCGATGTTGCTGTACCTTGCGATCAAAACGTCGTTACCAAGGAGGCAGAAAAAACGTCTAAATACAAGAGTTTGGAAATCGAGATCAGCCGAATGTGGGGTGTAAAGCACAGGTCGTCCCGATAGGTATACGGAGCTCTGGGATTTGTTCCGCAAAATTTGAGTAAGAACTTGGCTAAACTCCCAGGTAATTCAAAGACTGGGAAGTGCAAGAAATCGCTTTATTTGAACAGCCCACATTTGCGCAAAGTATTGTAGACGGCACTGACAGTCCCTAGATCTACTCGTTAGGTAGCTGTTGCAACCTGGAGTAGACTTTATATTCAGCAGACTCATAACATCTTTTTAGTCGTGATGTAATGGAAAAATAATAATAATAATAATAATAATAATAATAATAATAATAATAATAATAATAATAATAATAATATAATAATAATCAGAATAATACGGTGGCAGGTTTGAACGGCATCCCTTTGTCTGTGTCAGAACGTGACCTACCGAATATATTGCGCATACTAGGGTTAAATGCTGGCTAAATGTGATCAGTTTCTACCCCTCCGTTTGTCTAGAAGTTGTAATGAGCAATCTGAGTCATCTGCACTCTTCTCTCTCTCTCTCTCTTATCTATCTATCTCTCGTATATATATATAATATATATATATATATATATATTAGACGAGAATATGTGTGTAACTTATGTGGTTACGTATAAATATATTTGGATGAATGGTGCAAGTCACTGGAATTAGAAACAAATGTTAAAACATCCGGTTCACTTTGCCCCATCATCCCTTACGTCTTCTCGATATCAATTGACAGTTGTGTTATCGCTCGTGGGCTCTCTAGAACAAAACATATCTGGCACATGACTGCCCCACATCCCATTTTGATTCCTGATGCAGTTAATTCGCATCACAACAGTGAAATTCAATGTGAGAACTTAGTATTATTAAGTTGTGGAATCTATGGAAATACTACAGTGTTTTAACGCTTGAGTCAAGAATTCTGTCAGAAATTTTTATTCGAACAGTGATGAAATTTGAATTCTCAACTGACCTATTTCAATAAAGCTTTCACTAAAAAAGAATAATGGTTGCAAAATGAAGGAAGACAGGGGGCTGGATGGCACAAGGGCTGTTGCCATCCAGGTTCTTTCATCTGTCACGGAACTTGCATAATACGTAACTTTGTCTTACGCGACCTTCACGATGTAACAATCATCTCCCAGAAAGTCGCAGTATAATCAGTGCAACGTGAAGAACCGTGATCCCTATGTGTTAAGATCTTGGAGGACACTTTTTGTGTAGTTATTGATTGACTTCTGTTGTATTGGAAAGAATAGATATTGCTTGTCCTTTTTAGCTGAATCCTGTAACCAAGATTGATTTTCATGTTCGTGGTTTTGTGTTGTGTGTTTCTGAATTTCAATTCCATGTCACCTCTACGGATATTTTAATAAAAAATCCTTCCGTGGCTAGTTGGCACAAAACAATGGGGTTAGTTCGCATAGAAATGCTGGTGGACGTTCATGGTCACAGCTCCGTTTTGCGGTAGGCTTTCTAAATAACAAAACATAGCATTTCCTTAAGTTTAAGC
>JAHLJT010004949.1:0-14071 GCA_031308135.1 Acheta domesticus | reverse complement strand
TAACCCATATATTCCCAACTTTTTTTTTTTTAGAATTTTATGATGACACTAAGTTTCCCTTTTTGTTTTGGTCTAATTTACATGAATTTTTTCTATTTTCACTAATTTGACATCTCATATTGTGTAGGAGCCCCGCCCCAAAAATGGGGCAATGGGAACAGGAGGGTACAGTGTTTTTAGGAGCAGGAAAACCCTATTTTCAAGAGCAAATGTTTATTTTTTTGCACTAAGTAATGAAGAAATATATGTAAGCTATAAAATAGAAATTATTTAATGATAATAAACGTGTTAACAATTTTTTTAGCATTTCATGTTTGAGAAATGTTCGATAGACACTGATTGAAACGAAGTAACTTATGTTCTGGTCTACATGTGCTTATGAATGAAATTTCTCAAAGCAATTTGCATGGCAGCCGACATTACACTTTTTACATTTCTTCATGGTGTTTTTATGGCATTCGCCACATCTGACTTGTGTTTCACTTTTGACAATTATATGATCACGACCATCCAGTCTCACTTTTTCTGGTATCCTCTTTTTTACCACCTTTGGCGATCTGCCTATTTTTCGCTCTAAGCTTTGTCCTAAGTATGTCTGAACTATTATCCTGATAAACTGTAGGTAATCTAAATGATTAACGCTTTTTCCAGAAGGTGTGAGACGGTATAACTGAAATGCATTATTCATGGATGCATTCAAGGGAAACATCAAAAGTTGCCAATACCACTTTTTCATTCTGATGGCTGTTCTGTAACATGAGACATTTTGATCAAGCCGATCCACCCCTCCCATATACAAATTGTAGGCAGAAATGCAAGCAGGTTGTAGAATTTCAATTTTCTTCTTCTCAGATAAACTCCAGCGTTTAGCTTTTCCTAGAGGAGATACTCCTACTTTGTTGGAGGCAACAGTTACGATATTGTTATCGTTGTAGCGGACAACACTGATCTGTGTTTCTTGGTCTGTCACTTGATCATACGCACCTCTTTGCATCTTTTTCATTTTAGAAGGCTCTATGAGAGGGGCTTTTTCGACTCTATTGTTCCTGATAGTACCAGTTGCATCATGTCCCATGTTACCTAGTTTTTCTAGAAGACGAATGGAAGTAAAATAATTGTCCATATATAAGCTGTACTTTTTCTTCTCGGGTAGTTCTTGGAGCAAGTCCATAACTACTGATCCACCCACACCAAGATCTGGCATTTCGTTCCCAGTAGAAGCTCCCTGGTACGGTTCCGCTTGTACAAGGTAGCCCAATCGAGTGCAAAGGGACCATACCTTGAAACCAAAACGTATTGGTTTCCCATGTAGGTGTTGTTTCGTGGAGTGACGACCATAGTACGGAACCATGGTTTCATCGATGCACAAGTTCGCATCTTGGGGAAAGAAAGTGAGCCATCTTTCGTTTATCATTGCCCACAAAGGTCGAACTTTCGAGAATTTATCACTTTTAATTAGGTTATTATTGTCAGAGACATGAAAATACCTTAAAATTTCTTCAAATCTATTTCTAGATATTGCCCTTGCTACTCCTTGGTGATGTGTGTCAATTCCAGTGTCCCAGTACAGACGGTACCTTGCATTACCACAATATCCACTGAGCAACAAAATAGCAATAAAAGTTTTCATTTCACATAGCGACACATGAAATTTAGTGTTTCCTTTGAAAACAGCGTATTTCATACTCGTTTCAACCAGCAAATCAAATACTTCACTGTCATAAAATAATTCAAACAGATCAACAGGAGACCACTCTTTTTTATTCAGCCAATCTGGTTGTTCCCAAGTACGTTCTGGGACAGGTATAATGTCCGATTTTATCCAGTTTCGAACCTTCTTCTTCCTTGAATCTGTGGTCAATTCAGCCGCGGTCCTCTGGTTCATAACATCGAGTGTTACTTCTTGTGATGGTAAAATAATTTCTTCTATTCCGGAGGAAGTAATTTTTGTTGCCTGCAGTTCTCCTAGGCCTCGGAGCTGGTTTCCAGTTAGATGGTTTACATCACCATCTTCTATTTCATCTTCTCCACTGTCTTCATCACTTAGAAGATGGTTCTCAGGAGCAGAGATATAAATAGAAGCTTCTGTGAAATCATCACTTTCTAATAAACTTATTATTTCGTTAACGGATAATCTGAAATGAATAATAAGAGAATCAAATGAAATTCAAATAGAAAAAAAATATTTAAACATTCGAATATAATATATAATCACGCCCTGAAATATTGATATTTACTCAAAAGTCAAAAATATACTTGCTAACAATAGATATAAAACCCTGTACCCTCCCGTTCCCATTGCCCCAATAAAGGGGCGTCACTATTTTATTGTAATTTGCCGCTAAAATAAAAGCTATAATCTTTTGTATGTAAAATATATTTCAAATATAAGTTTCACCAAATTGTGTTATAACAAAATAAACGATAAAAATAATCATTAATTTAAGTAATGTACTTACGATTCGTGAAGCGACATGATGCTCAAATGCAGGCACTATACGAAGGTCTCTCACAACAATGGAAAACGCTATAGAGTAATCCAGTGAACTTTATCTTATTCATTGTTGCCAACACAACAACATAGGGTATATAACACATCTTCATTCCTTTCAAGAAATGAACTATTAATAGGAAAATACACTGCCCCATTTTTGGGGCAATGGGAATATATGGGTTAATCCAATAAATCTGGATCTTATCAATCCCGGGGAATTTCCAGTTTCCCATGTTCTTAATTGCTTGGAAGAGGTCCTCTTCCGAGAATTGGTGAACATCTTCCACTGTTTCACAAGTTCATCGGCAGCATCAACTTCAGATTGAAGCCAAGATGCGTCTTTGTTGTAGGATCTGCTCTCCTCCCAGATTCCTGCCCAAAATGCTTCGACGTCATCTTTTGAAGGAGTGACAGCTTCGGGTTTTTGAGTCAGATTGCGATAGAATCTCTTCGCGTCTGTTTCAAACAACCGGTTCTGTACACGGAAATCTATTCTACGTTTGTACCGTCTAATTCGTTGAGCCCATGCTTGAATTTTCTCTTTTAGCTTCTCAACTACCATTAGCCTGCTGGTGTCATTTTCAATTTGGTATTTTTGTTCAACATTGAATATTTTTCGTTGAACTTTAGAGGTGTGCGTTGATTTAGAAGATGCCTCAGCTAAGAGTGATATTTCACGCCGGGTGTCGGCTATCCGTTTCATAATTCTGTTCATCCATGGGGGTACAGAGCTGTTTACTCTGTTTTGCTGTCGGCCGTCGGTGTTCTTGGCTGGCCCCAAAATTATCTGAGATACTAGATATCCAGTTGCATATATGATGTGATTGATTTCAGTAATATCTAGATCTCTGCCTGGGGTCTGTACCACCTCATTTAAGACAGAATTCACTGTTTCTATCACTCTTTTAGCTTTGGCATTTTCGTATATTCTCCTCAACGGTGCACGAGATTCAAATGGAAGTTTCTATCTCGCGTCGAAGGAGATTTCGCATCATGTCCTTATCGTGTAATTCATTGCAGATGAATTTCCACCTCTGACATGTGTTTCATGGAAGAGATGAACCTTCAATGGGATCATCGTTTTCAAGGTCTATAATGTTCGTCATGTGGATAGTTCGGGCGAAGAACATACTCCGCATTTCTCTGATGTCAGCAAGTGGTTCTGCTGTTATTTTCCACTGCTAAGTATGTATCGTCGTTGACTGGCAAGCTTTCTTTAATGTCTAGGGTTGGTATATATGCGTTCCGCTCTCTCCATACCTTGAAAACGTCTATTTCCGAGATCTTATTTTTCCGCGTTTGCCATAGTAAAAGTACTACATCAGTTCCTTCAATTCATCCCATGTCCATCTCTGACGATGGCTTCGAGCTACTGCCGGCTCTGGGTCCCTGGGACTAACATCCGTGGGATGGCCAGACGTCGACAAGGTGACATTAGCTCGGTTTCTGAGCAGGTATGGGACATTGGTAGAACAAGGCACGTTAAGATTCATTACATTGCTTGTTCTATCCATTTTGCTCATTGGTTTGAAGAAGATTCGCAGGACGCAAGTTCGAGTTCACAGATCACACTTAACCTTCGGGTTGTTTCCTGCCATCCGTTACTGCGACCCACAGTGGCCTCGGGACATTCCCCCCGCAGGGCCCAGCAAGGGGTCCCTCCAAAGGCCAGTCGGCGTGACTAACCCTACGGGATTTTCACTGATTGCTGAAGGCAGCCTCCTTCGCTGGCTAATGCAAGGTTCGGGCCTCCACTCTAATAAGTGGCCTAGTGTGGCCAACCCACTTTTTCCTCCTGTGCCCTCCATTGAGCCGATAAGAGGAAGTCCAAAGGTTTAATGACCCTTCCCTCTCTACTTACTTCCCACTCTCCTCAAAATGGAGTACTTCTTCGTCGGACCCCTCACCTTCAACCTATTCAGCAAAAGGAGGCTCTACCGGTAGCAAGGCTACCACTCACATAGCTCTCAGGCTCATGGGGATACTCAAGCTCCACCACAAACTACAAGGTCGTGTAGTCCCTAGGTGGAGTTGTTGTTATTATTATTATTATTTTTCCATTACATCACGACTAAAGATCTTATGAGTCGGCTGAATATAAAATTCTACTCCAGGTTGCAACCAGCTACCTAAGGAGCAGATTCGGTGACTATCAAGTGCCTCTACAATACTTTACGCAAAATGTGGGCTGTTCCAAATAATAATAATAATAATAATAATAATAATAATAATTATTATTATTATTATTATAAGGAAATTGGGGCTTTCACGAAGAAAAATTCTACTTCTTTGGGTTCAGTGTATCTCTCCCTTATTATCATGTTAAATTTCATGTCATTTTTAACATAATTAAAGTCAATACAAGGTGCACGGTACGACCTGTGTTGAAACAATCGACTGGCGTCCATTGCGCGGCAGTGTTAAGAAAGAAAATCATGTCATTCAACTTTTAAAATCGTTACAGAATTGTGAGTTGTGAATTTTATGTATTGGTACAGTTGAGTATGACGTCGAAATATTTCGATAAGATAATATTGTCGATATTGTAATTTGTTGTTGAAAATACGGAAAAGTCAGCGTCAAAACGTCGAGGATTTTACCGCAGGTTTCGTCGTGAGCGGAGTATAATGTTCATTCTTCGCTGACATCAATTCGAGTTTCCTAGACCTCACACGGTACCTTAGCACAAAAACACGAAGCAGAAGCCACCCTCCCTTATCGTAACGAACGAGAAGAAATCTGTGCACACCCGCGAGAACAGGGAGAATACAAATTGTTCCCGCGAACGGAAAGGCGTCCCTGTTTATCACTAAAACTTTAAGGGCAAATTGAGGCTTCATGTCCAAGTCCTTAACGACACTTCGGGCTAGGCGATTAACAGAAAACATCGTCGAGCCATCCAACGCATTTACGTCAAAATACACTACCCCAACACCGTATTCGGCTACAGGAACCGTCAATCTACCAATTGCAGGTATTTATTCCTGGAGTTCAGAGGAGACTACAGGAAAAGTCTCACTCTTCTACAATACTCTTCTTCTTCTTCTTCTTCTTATTATATTATTATAAATATTATTATTACTCTAAAGAAAGTGAACTAGACCTTCCAAGAACAAAAATTATATATCTTTGAGTTCCGTGTATCCCTCCCTTATTACCCTGAAGTTGAAATTTCGTGTCATTTTTAAAATACTAAAAGTCAATAGGAGTGGCACGGCACGACCTGTGTTAAAACAATCGACTGTCATCCATTGCGTGACCGTGAACGTGACCCTAACAGTGACCGTGACCGAGTTTAAGAAATTAATCATTATTTCATCTTTGAAAATCGATACAGGGTTGTGAATACATGTGCTGGTACAATTGTGTATTAGCTCGAAATATATTCATCTCGAAAATATTCGTCCGAACGAAATTAGTTGTTCAAAATACGGAATAACAGTGTCAATTTGTTCAGGATTCTACCGTGGGTTTGTCTATGAGCGGAGTGCGATGTTCATTTCTGCGCTGACATCTTCTCGAGTTGTGACTGCACTCATACCATCACTCACCATAGCGCAAAACCACGAAACAGAATTGACACAGCTCTCCTTATCAGTAACGAACGAGAAAAAAATCTGCGCACTTCCGCGAGAACAGGGCGAACAAAATTTGTTCCCACGAACCTAAAGGCGTCCTGTTTATTATTCAAACTTTAAGCGAATTGACGCTTCGTGTCCAAGTCTATAACGAGGCTCCCGGCCTCAGCCATTAACAGAAAACATCCTCGAGCCTGTCCAACATATTTACGACCAAATACCAAATTGTCTTAATGAGCGTTTGCGAAGCATTTCAAGCCTTTTTCTTTGGACAATCGATTTCTAATTCTCTGCAATTAATTTGGCGGCTTTGAAGAAATCTTTTCGGCGCCACGTTTGAAATGTACACCCTTCGCTCTTAAATTGTACCAAAAAAAGATGCTACTAAACATGGAATGTGAAACACAAAAAATGTTAAAGAAATCGCGGAGAGACCAAACCACTGCACAGACAATATCCAAAAAGAAGTGGAACCGTGCAGATCAATAAAGATCAATCGTTTATGTGGCTTAAAAGGGGAAGAATGAAGTCAAAATCGGAAACACTTGTAATAACTGCTCAAGATCAGGGTTGCGAACACGACATATGATAAAGCGGTTCTCAAAATTTCTCAAGGTGATAAATGCCGCATTTGCCAGGAACACGCAGAAACCATCTCGTCTCAGCTTTTCAAGTATTCGGTCTTTGCTAGAATTGGACAAGTTACGACAGGGTGTGTAGCTACCTCCACTGGCAGATCTGTACCGCCCTCGAAGTTCCAAATACATGCTGCAAGTGGTACGGACACTCACCAAAACCGGTGACATCTGTTGGACTCTATACAGTATTGTCCGACCAACAAATGTAAACGAATCGCACGATAGCAGAAACGTACAGGATATTGTAATCCGGGATTCGGCACAAATTGTGTATGATTTCCTTAGTTTGCTCTCGTTCGCTCATGCTGCGAACATGGTGCACTTATGATGAAAGTTAAGGAGTTTTAGCGCCACGCGAAGGAAACCAAGTTTTGCACTCACAGTCACGAGACGAACCTCGAAGTTACGCCTTCCTTTAGGCCTAAGACAAGTCCTTACTCTGCGTCGTCTTCAGAAGACACTGCCTTATCCCTTCGCAAAGAGTGCACATTTGTAGAGGCTCTGAGATCTCATTAGATATCTGTTTTTCTAATGCTGATCAACTAAATCTCGAATCCAAGGTGGTTGCAAGTAATTCTTAGCAACCTCCACAACTCTGATGAGAATGAACGGAAAAATGTGGGAAAGGTGAAATATAAAAATGGACGTAAAAGAAGTTGAAATCAAGACTTCCTTTTAGGTTGTCATATGCTGTTTTTCACCATTGAACAGACGCCGCTGGTATTCACGGCGAATATCTTTATTAACGGAAAGGTAAAATTTATCTCAGACCCAGAGTAGCTCCCTCCCTGGGTAAGTCTCTGCATCTGCAGCTATGCGATCCATACTAATCACCACACCCGGAGATGGTCAACCAGTCGCAAGGTGAGTACAAGATTCAGGCGAGAACCTGGGCACTTACCTCTGACTCGTGGCCTGGCACCTACCCCGGCACCCGTCTCACCCGGAAATGACCACCCGAGTCATCGCAACACGCAACTCCTACGTTCGACGCTTGATATGCCTCTTTTATTATAATGCAGAACTCAATGTCGCAATTGCTACGGTTCAACTGAACGTTGTTTCCTTACGTCCTTATAACGCCAGTCACGTGATCAGTACAGAAACAATGTTTACGCCTGGTGCTAACCTCCCTGGTAACACTTCATTGCATTACATTTTTTACATAACGCGTGCAACTAAATCCTACTCACTGTCTGATCTCACTGCCATGTCAATCTACCCACACCACGAAGTAAGCATATTTCTTACTCCGTGGCCCATCCCATAGAGGAGAGATACAACTAGAGTGCGCGTGACCCTACTGAGCAGGTTTCAACATGAGGTGGTCGTAAGTCACGTGACTTTGGGACACCGGCAGCTCGTGCTGTACGGTGCTGTATGTAGCTTTTCGTGCTGTTTGCTCTTTGTGGTGCTACAGCGTAATTATTTTGGGACGTTGTGGATATTTGTTCACTTTCTTACTATCCACACGTGTGTGAGATTTGTTAGAAATCATGGTTCAGTATTGTTGTTGTTTTGGCTGCAACGAGAAGTACGTGAAAGAAGGAGTCACGTTTCATAGGTAGGTTATTAATTTGTTTTAATATTTTGTTATACCCTTTTAGTTGTGCGAAATAAATATCTAGATGCTGATTCCTTCATTTTCGGATGTATCATGGATGATTTTAGTGGATTTGTTGTGCATTCTAGTTTTCCTAAAGATGAAACAAGGAAGAAAGTGTGGGTGCAAAAGCTTAGGAGGGAGAATTTTACTCCTACAAAATTTCCAAAGTTTGGTCAAAACATTTTGAAGAAAACTGTTTTGATAGAGAAAAGTTTGGAGGTGTTTGGCTTAAAGCTGATGCAGTACCTACAATATTCAATTTTCCCAAACACTTGAATAAGCAAACTGTGAGAAGAAAATCTCCTGTAAAAAGAACAACAAATGTTGGTAAGGTTGTAGGAAATCTTGAAATATTTTCTGTGTAGAATTGTAATAATTAATGAGGAATGATTTTCTGATACATTTGTCTGCTTCAGCAACACAATCTAGTTCAAAGGCTTCTTCATCTGTACCTTCTACAGATGAGTCACACTGTGTAAATAATGACACATCATCAACTGAAAGGATTTCTGCAAGCAGAAAGCGTCCTTTGAGGTATGTGCTACTTGACTAATATTCTCTCAACAATAGGATTCCCCACAAAACAATGAAATAGTTTCCTCACAATGTTCCTCAATGTAAATTATTCCAAAATTCTTTTCTTTTCAAGAAGTGAAATAAACAATTTAACTTTCTGTTAAAATTCTACAATTATGTTGTATTAAAATTTTTGTCCATTTATTTATTTCATAGATGTATTGGTGACTTCGTTGATGAAGATATGGACTCTCAAGTGTTAAAGATAGCTCGTAAACAGATCTGTGAACAGAAAAAAAAGATTGTGCATTTACGATCTCAAAATATGAAGTTCAGGAGGAAAATTTCGTCATTGGAAAATCTTCTTACTGAATCAAAGAAAAAGCACAAATGTCTGATGATTCTCTTCACGTCTTAGAGGTATGACTTTTAAATACACTCTCACAGTATGATCTAATTAGGAGTATTTAATTTAAAGATCTTAAATTTCACTTGTCACATTGAATCTCTAGATGTCTATTAGACGCATAACTAAATGAGAGTGAAAGGTGTATTTGTTGAAGTATTGTGTTTGTATATGATGAACAAATTAAATGCAAATTAAGGTTGTTGATAAACATGCAAATTAAGGTTATTGTTAATATATCTTACACATGTTATCCTTTGCACATTAGAGAGAGGGTATGAAAGACAACAAAATATACTTGTATCTGATACTTTTCTTGATTACCCTGATGAGTTGTGTTGATAACGCACTTAGTTATTTTTTGTAAAGTGGTCGTTTAATGCTATTTTCTTATCTTCTCATGAATGTAAATATCTATTTTTAAAAACATTTTAATTAAAAATATCATTTATTGAATATTTTTATTGATATCATTTATTATTTCTTTCAGACGACTCTCCCAGGTCCCAGTAAGGAACTGCTGAAGAGGTCAGTCTTTGACGAAAGAGGGCAGTATCCTCCAGATCTGAGGTCATTTGCCATGACACTGCGATTTTATTCTTCTAAAGCTTATAATTATGTACGAGAAAACGCTAAAAACCGAAAAATTAAGAAAATGACAGAAAAATGTACTTTTGGCGGTGATAGATAGCAGCTGGCAAGAAAGAGTTTGTGACATTCGGAATAGCTAGCGAAGACCCATGGAAATAGAAAACTAATACAGGAAAGTCAGAAAAAAACAAGAAAACCATTCTGTAGCACCACTAGTTACTAGTAAACTAGTAAATTCTTTGAAAAATATGTACTTCAGCTTTTAGGTCAAAGACCCCCCATTTCGATCAGGTTTTTGTCCAGTTTTCCTGATCCATCGAGCAAATGCTGTGATGGCCCCTTGTTTTTCTTTTGGACATAAATGTAGCTTCACTATGCCCACGTTTTCTTGAGCTTACTTGCTGGTATTTTTAGGAGTAACTGTTACTGTTTTGTTAGTAATACAAAGTAAAAAAATTAAAACCTTCAGTTTGTTGATCGATGCAAATAGGTTTTATATAACTCGGGAGGGAAAATGTCTAATGTTTGTAGTTAAAATATTGGGAAGAGCTTTTGAAGCTCAAGAAAATGAGTGCAGATTGTACTTCTCCCCCAAACATCACATACTGTTTTTGACTAAATAAATCAAAATATAAATCAAAGATAAAAAGCCTTTTATTTTCCTCTATAAATCCTTGAAATATCATTTTGATAACTTGCTATTATAAATGTCACTTATGTAATATGAATTACTGATGAAATATCATTTTGATAACGCTATTATAAATGTCACTGATGTGAATCAAATAGTAAAATGACTAGCATTGAGTAATAACAGAAATTTGGATTAAAGCATCTCATGGAGTTAATTTATTTTACAAATATTTTTTTATTTATAGTCCTATGTAATTGTACTTGTAAATCAGGTTTAGTGGGGTACGCTGTTGAAAGTGACAAGTTGGACAAAGATCGGAATTTTCATTTACTTCAGCAAATAGAGAAGAAAAACTTAAATTCACTTTTCTGCCATAAGCAACATTTTTAGGGTTGTTTAATAAATGAGAAAATAACGATGTAATGAACCATCTAACGTACGTATAAAAAGAAATAATTTAATGCGAGACGGGTGTTCTCATAGATGCCACCTAGCTGTCCCAAAGTGACGTGACACTGGCGCGAGAGATGTTGATACCCGGCCGGGCCTTCTGCGCAGCCCGGTGCGCACTCTAGTATATCTCTCCTCTATGGGCCCATCCTCACTGTTCTCGCAATCGCATTCACGGAATAAACAGAGTTAACTCTCATCTTCCAGAGAGCGCCACTGTCGACAGGACGAGTGCCTCCTCTCTCTTACCAGCACTTCTTCTACTTATGCCCATCAACTTTATAGTCAAGACTTCGCGGGGATTAAAAACTGAACTATTTTTAGAAGTTCCTATAAAATACTTTGAGATTCATCTATTACTTAAAGCGCAAGAAACTGCTTACATTGTTTTATTTGTTTCTATTCTTTTGTTAAGGATTCGCTCTACATATTACTACTATTTCAAAAAACAAAGACATTCAATTCATAGAAATAAGTACCCAGGTGCTTCATATCACAAATTACCAGAACAATAAATATGGTACAATTACAAGGAATAATTAACATAAACAATAATTAGTGGTAAGACATTTATTTAACATTTAACACAAAAATATAGTGCAACAATATAATTAGATTGCAAGCCTCGATGGAACAAAGTAATGAAATATAATACGTATCTTAACAGTGGTCTTTAACTAAAGAATACTATATTTAAGATACTAAACTATACTAAAAATAACCTATACTATACTTAATACCTACTAAACTACTAATAATACTAAATACCTAATAAACTATAATAAAGAATACCATATTTTACTGAGAAGCATATGCGACACTATAGGAGTTGAAGAAAATATTAATATAACTACATTATATAAATGTATAACCCACACAGACACAGAAACTGTGATAGAAACATTGAAACATACTAATAAATAAGAATTGATAATCTGTGCGACAATAAATGATCAACAATCTAGTTTAAAGGGGGAAACAGTCCCCAACAAACAATTTGATACCATATCGTAAAGGCACTAGAAGAAACGTAATGGACGACAATGTTGCTAGAGAATTAATTAACTTATCCCTTCCTGAACACTCCGAATCTCACACTGAAGAAGAATCTCACACTAAAGAAGCCAAAGTAATGAATTTTAGAATTCCTAATAGTTTAGATCACCTCCACAATAACTGTTCTAGGCTAGAAATATAATTCTTAATTGTCATCCATCTTTTCTTTGAAACGGAAATGAGACACAATTCACAGTCGCCGAAGAACAGGCCATACACAATTATCTCAGCAGCATCTACTAACAAAGAAAGGTCCTAAGTTACGTATTTTTGCAATATATCTGAATTTATACGTCATATTCCACACATACCCCAGACATAACCTGTAGATAAGCTAAGCACCTTACAGTACAATCGGTCCAGGAAAAAATAACATAACTCTTTGTAACGGGGTGTACGGAAGTTTTTTGGGTAGCTGAATTAGAATTTGAGATTTTTCCACTCGAGAAATAATGGTTTCACGAGGTTAATTGAAAAATGAATTTCTTAAATATGCACAACCACGCAATTTATCGAAATAAAATTCATTTGTAGAAAATTAAGGCAGACAAAATTCGCCTGCAGCACACACATCTAATCTCCAATGTTCAGTCAGTACCATTTCCTATTTTAATACGTTAGTATTAAAAAACTTAAAAGCATCAAGTAAATTTTGTGAATAAATAAGAGATTTTATAATTTAATGTCTACAAAAATTGAAGACCAAGTAGAAATATGTGTACTGATTTTTACCAACAATATATTATACCGTGTGCCACATTATTTAAAAAAATAAAAACTAAAACTAAATAGGAAACTTTAAAATATAGAATAATACGACGGTAATATCATTACTATTTATTTTCTCCAAGGAAGTGATTTACCATTGTATTCTCTATGATCAATTACGTCACTATTAGCCACTCGCTGACTTAGACAAAAGATACATATGTCAAAATACAGACGTTTCTCATTACGATGAAAAGTGTAATGCAGTACATGGGAAAGGCGTGATAATTTATTATTCTATTAATACACTGCATTGCATTCCATGTAATGATGTATTACATAAGTGCCCGGAAATTACCCCAATGTTTATGGGACATTTATATATAAGGCATATAAAGGCAATATTGATCCACATTCCACAAACATCAATAACGAATTTTCAGCAATGTAAATTAATGTAGACTTGTTTCGATCACTCGAAAAAAGCTATATGATAGTAAAACATGAAATCATTATATTTCAGAAAAAAACATTTCTTTGCTTCAGTGTTTTGGACAAACATTTACATTGCACACATTAAAATTTGTGATGTATTATATTTTGAAAGTGCAAAATATTTTTTAAAAATTTTAAATCAGTCATTTGACACCAAGTCACCCAAACGACAAATACATATATTGATTTAGCAGAAGCATAGCGTCGAAACGTAATTGCAATATTCGGAAGATTTGTAATTTTCATATTTTTCCCACTGCAAACACTAATAGTTAAGTGATAGCTATTTCAAAGCATGTAAAGATAATTGTCACGCCTTCTTGCTTTCGTTCAATTGCACATTTTACAAAATGTTTTTCTCCGCAAATGACAAATTTTCAGTATTACGAATTCAATTTCTCTTCTCTGGATATTTTGTGTCACTATTGTAGTTACAAAAAGAAGCATCTTCATACACTTTGGTATATCTATAACAACAAGAAAATGAACGGCACAATGTGCAGTGTGCCAATTTTGTTCTTAGTAGTGTACACGAGTGCAAGTTTCATCCGTTCAACCTAGGAAAGCATATACAAACAAGAGTTAAGCATTAAAGAGTTCACCGAGGTATCAGTGCACCCGAATGACGTCACGAAAGAGGGAGACAGCTCAAATTAATGCCGTCTCAAAAACATCGACTGCCTAGCTTTTGGACGGGAAGTATCGGCATAAAAAGGAAATTTACATTTTGTGCAAGAAAGACAGTAAAAGAAATTAGTAACGCAGGCACAGCACATTTCGTCACGAATACAACCTGCAAAGCTAGCATTGGGCACCCGATGTTTTGTGAACAGCGATGTTCGATCTAGATGGCGGCAAAGCGCATGCGCAGTGTCTCCCTTGACGTCCGTTGCACATTT